>JAQQSV010013997.1:0-12394 GCA_028646515.1 Pseudochirops corinnae | reverse complement strand
GAAAGAGGAAACAAAACCAAACATGGAAAGGAAAGAGAGCATGTAGTTTGCTTCAGTCTGCATTTAAACTCTGTTCTTTCTAGATGTTTCTGTGATTGTAGACATCTCCTTCCATGCTGAGTCTTTTAGAGTTGTCTTATAACCTTGCATTGCTGAGAAGAGTCCAGTTTATCAAAGCTGGTTGTCACACATATGTTGTGTCTGTCATTGTGTACAAATTTCTCCTGATTCTGCTCTTCTCACTTAGCATCAGTTTGTGTAAGCCTCTCCAGGTAAATATGAAGTTCATCTGCTCCTCATTTCTTATAGCACAATAGTATTCCATTACATTCATGTACCACAACTTGTTTAGCCATTCCCCAATTGATGGGCATCCCCTTAATATCCAGTTTTTTTGCCACCACAAAGAGAGCTGCAATAAATATTTTTGTACATATGGGTCTTCCTCCCACTTCTATGGTCTCTTTGGGATATAACCCTAGAAATGGTATTACTGGGTCAAAGGGTATGTACATTTTTATAGCCCTTTGGGCATATTGCTCTCCAGAATGGTTGAATCAGTTCATAACTCCACCAACAATGCATGTGTTCCAATTTTTCCACATATTCTCTAGGATTTGTCATTTTCCTGTTCTGTCATCTTAGCCAGTCTGACTGGTGAGATGTGGTACCTCAGAGTTGTTTTGATATTCATTTCTCTAATCAATAGTGACTTAGAACATTTTTTCATATGCTTATAGATATCTTTAATTTTTACCTCTGAAAACTCCCTGTTCACATCCTTTGACCATTTATCATTTGGGGAATGACTTGTATCAATGCATATTAATTGATTATCTGCTGATAAATGCCCTATCATGTCCCATAGTCACAGACATAAAAGTGAAAAAACAGTTCTTGCTCTCAAGGATCTTACATTACATGTAATTTTATTGTTGTTATTAATTTTATTAGGACTTTAAGAAATAAAATAAGCATTTCCATAACATAGTGGAATAGAAAAAAAAGATGATTGTACATTAAACTGCATACCTATTAGGTACAACTTGCCATTCCTTTTAAATATATATTAAAATTATCACATAACATTTTTAGTTTTTCCCTCCCTTCTGCTCTAGAGGTGACTGCTATTAGACAAAAATATGTATATATGTTTAAATTCATTCTATACATACTTCTATTTATTATTTCTTTCTCTGGATGCAGATTGTATCTTCCTTCATAGGTCCTTTGTAGCCAATTTGGGCATTTATGACAGTGAAAATAACTCAAAGTTGTTCTTAAAACTATTGCTGTTACTGTATACAATGTTCTTTTAGTTCTCATTTCTCTCTTCATTATTTTGTGTTTTTCTAAGATCATCAAGTTCATAATTTCTTAAAGCACAGTAGTATTCCACCACAATTATATAACATAATGTATTAAAACATACCCTAATTGATGGTCATCTTCATAATTTCCAGTTCTTTGCCACCACAAAGGGAGCTGCTATAAATATTTTAGAACATATAGGTTCTTTCCCTGTTTTTCTCTTACCATCTTTAGAAACAGACCAAATAGTCATATTGCTGGGTCAAAGGGTATAGGCAATTTCATAACTCTTTGGGCATAATTCCAGAGAGCTCTCCAAAATATTTGGATCTGTTCACATTACCACCAACAATGAATGTTTTCCCATTTTTCCATATGCCCTCCAACATTTGTCATTTTCCCTTTCAATCATTTTAGTCATGTAGTCAGTGTCATTTAGTCATCAGTCATTTGGTCTGATAGATGTAAAATGATTTCAAGTTTGTTTTAATTTGTATAATGATTTAGAGCATTTTTTCACATGATTATAAGTTGTTTTAGTTTCTTCATTGGAAAACTGTCTGTTCATAGCCTTTAATCATTTATCAATGGGGGAATGTCATATTCATAGATTTGACAAGGCTATTTATATATATGAAACATGAAACCTTTATCTGAGAAACTTGTCTATAAAATTTTCCCCAAATTTCTGTTTTCCTTCTGATCTTAGGTTCATTTATTCTATTTGTACAACTCATTTTTAATTTAATGTAATTGATGTCATTCATTTTATGCCTCACACTACTCTGTATTGTCTCTTCATAAATTATTCACCTATCTATAAGTTTGATTGGTAATATGTTCCATGTCATTTACATTTTCTTGTAATATCTCTCTTTATATCGAGGTCATCCCATTTTGACCTTATTTTGGTACGTGGTGTAAGATAATGGTCTATGCCTAATTTCTGCCAAACTGACCTAATTTCTGCCAAACTGATTTCCAGCTTTCACAAAAAATTATTGTGTTATGAATTATTCTTTTACCAAAAAATTATCTTTTCACTTGTCAAACATATGCTTATTACGATTATCCGTTGTAAGTGACACCTACTCTGCTCCCCTGATCTACCTTTCTGTTTCTTAGGCACTACCAGACAGTTTTGATAATTGCTACGTTATAATATAGTTTACCTCCTAAACTTCCTCCCTTTATATTTTTTCCCTTTATTTCCTTTGATATTCTTAAATTTTGTTCTTCCAAATAAATTTTTTTTATTATATTTTCTAACTCATTAAAATGTTTTTGGTAATTGGGATAGCATTGAATATAAATAAATCATTTTAGATAAAAGTGTAAATTTTATTATGTTGGCCCTGCATGCTCATGAATAATTAATATTTTTCCAGTTACTTAAATCTGATTTTATTTGTATAATAAGGTTTTTTAAAAAATAATTTTGTTTATATAGTTCCTGGGTTTTCTTTGGCGGGTGTATTCCCAGGAGTTTTATACTATCTTGAGTTATTTTAAATGGGATACCTCTTATTATCTCTTCTTGCAGGATTTTGTTGGTGATATATAGGAATGTTGATAACTTTGTATCCTGCTGTTTTGCTAAAATTATTAACTAGTTGTTTCAATTAACTTTTTAGTTGAGTCTTTGGGATTTTCCAAGTATATCATCATATCATCTCCAAAAATAAATGATTTTATTGCTTTCTTTCCTATTGTGGTTCCTTCTACTTCTTTTCCCCTCATTGCTTCTTGATTGGATTTCCCATACAATATTGAATAATATTTGGAATAACAGGCAAAACGTGGCACTGTGAAACTCCTTTTATGAAACAAATATGCTGATTCTACCAAAATCAGAAAGAGTAAAAACAGAGAAAGAAAATTATAGATCAATTATAGTAATGAATATGGATACAAGAATCCTAAATGAAATCCTAACTAAAAGATTTTAAGAATGTATCATAATGATTATGCATTATGACCAAGAGGGATTTATACTAGGAATGCAGGGATGGTTTATCATAAGGAAAACTATTAATGTAATTAATTATATCAATAATAAAGGTAATAAAAACTATATGATTATATTAATAGATGCAGAAAAAAAAACTCTTGATAAAGCACAACACTAATTTTTATTTAAAAATACTTGAAAGTATAGGCATAAATGGATTTTTCCTTAAATTGATAAAAACAATTTATTTAAAACCACTAACAAACATTATTTGTAAAGGAGAAAAACTGGAAGCCTTCCCAGGAAGATCAAATATGAAACAAAGATGCCCACTTTCTCCATTATATATAATGTACTAGATGAGATTCTAGAATTTACTCTCTGTCACATACTCTTTGATAAAGTGATACTGGTCTCCTTTCTATTCCTCAAAACAGACACTTCATCTCTCTGGCTGCCTCTATGCCTACAATATTCTCTTTCCTCATCTCCACCTCCAGGCTTCCCAGCTCTCTTTAAGCCCCAATAAAAATCCCATCTTTTACTGGAAGCTTTCCCTAACCCCTCTAAATTCTAGTGTCTTCCCTCCATTAATTACTTCCTATTTATCCTGTAAGTAGCTTGTTTGTCTATATTGCTTGCTCATGATCCCTTCCATTAGATTTTTAGCACCTTGAGGGTTCCAGGGACTGTCTTTTGCCTCTTTGTGTATCCACAGTATTTAGCATAATGCTTGGCATTTAGAAGATGTTTAATAACAACTTATAGACTGACTGAAAAATTGGTTATTTTGTGACCAAACTAGTGATGAGCCTTTCTAAACATAACTAGGCCAGTCCACAGACCATTGCCATACAGCTTATCAATAGACCCACATTTGAAACTTCCAACTTGGTAGGATCTTTTAGAGATGTATCTGTGCTGGGAAAACTTTAGACAAATCAAGATTAGTTCAAGGTCCACAGTAAGGCAAAGGAGTAGTTTCAATAATATATTCAATAGATCTTCATATATGGTTTCATATATTCAATGTTAAGTCATTGCATTTGATTATACATCTGAAATGTACCAGGAAATGGATAAAATGAGGTAATTTACACATAAAAATCATCTTATAAAATGGATGATATTATAAATTATTATCCGATCTTGGCCTGTCTACTTGAAGCTTAATAGTGATTCTAGAATCAATTTTTCTATTGTTGAGTAAGTCATAAAAAGTTGTTTTAGGAATTTCTTTCCTTTATATTAACTTAAAACTTCCTTCTCTTCTTTCTGCTCACTAGTCCAAACTCTGTTCTCTGAAACCACACAAATGATTTTTTTTTCTCTTTTGTCCCATGTTTAAGGAAAATGAACAACTTCAATATTAAGTCAAGTGATGCTGTGTTGTAGTGTAAGGAGGATGCCTACAGGATGACTCAGCATAAAGGATGACCTGGGGAACAGACTGGATAGGGCAAATTGTCACCTATGGAATCTGATCAAATACCTGACTTCATAAATTTTTACTCTCTTGATCATGTTTTCTTTTTTTTATTCTAGTCTGAGTTAAATGCTTTCTGGTTTATTAGACACTCACTAGTTTTTAGCTTATTTCTGCCACTGAGGCTTTTATTGGGACATTCCTTTCCCTTCCTTTCTCTTCAAAATATATTTCTTCTATTTTATTCTATTGGTCTCTCCTTTCCTGTCCCTAATCTTCCCCAAACCCAACCCAAAGACCAGGTTATATAAGATGAATATAGGATAGAATTTCAAATATTTGAAAACCATTCTTCCACCTCTCACTCAAAAGTTTCATGCCTTATTGTGACAAACAGGTGATCATGAGTTTGAAAACTATTATTATGGAGCTGATGCTCATCAGTTTCTGTCAATCTGGAAAGACTTTATGGCCCCATCCTTTGTTCAAAATCCACCCTAACTTTGGAGAAGTTAGCTAACCAATAGCTAACTTTGGAGAGGTTCATCACCAGAATAACACTAGAGAATGAAATCTTAGGTCATGTTGACCTGTGAAAAAAGGTAAAAAAAAAAAATGAATGGTCCTTAGTCATGAAAAGGGGAAAAAAATACAAAGCTATTGAATCTGACTATCATTGTGTCTTAGAGAATCTTAAATAATATAAAGGTCACCATAACAATGATACTAAAAGGACCTAGGAACTTACATAGTCAGTAAATAATCTTAGAGATATGGTAGCCAAGGGATACACTGACTCAAAGTAAAAACCAATTTTCCAAATTTTACATGTTAGGAAAGTGGGGAAAAAAAATTGGAATAAACTCATAAAAATAGAAAAGTAGCGGATGGGAAAAGGAGAGCCAGGAGAAAGCTTGGTGTAAGATGGTGAGAAACACAAGTTAAGCCAGATCTTTCTAAAAACATTTAGAGATGAAAAATGGCTCGGAAATGGAATAGATGCATCTTTGCCTCAATAATTATTTATTTAATGCAGTTAGACCTCCATCCCAAACTATTCTCTCCAAAGTTACCAATGATCTCTTAATTGCCAAATTTAATAATTTTTCTCAATCTTCATCCTTGATTTTTTAGAAACCTTTCTTACTATTACTCTGTTTTCTTTGATATTATTCTAAGTTTCCATGACACTGTTCTTATTTTCCTTACCTGTCTGACCAATATTTGTAAGTGCCCTTTGCTTGATCTTTATCTAAGTGACACTGGCTAACTCTGGGAATTCTGCAGGGTTCTGTCTTAGGTATATTTCTCTTTTTTTCTTTTTACTTTAGTTATCCCTTCCACCTTGTGATTTTCCCCATTGGAATTTTGAGACATCATGGGTTGGCATATGAAATAAAATAGGAATCTTTCGATAGTTTTGTGTTATCCATAGATGACATGCAAAAGCCAGCAGATGACACAGAAAAAAATTAGAAACTCAGAAATGCATAAAACACACACACATACATAGTATCAACATATTTTATCTTTTTAATACCATAATAATTTAGACTTCTTCTCTGGAATAATGGGAAGGGTGAAATTTTTATCTTGATTTTCCAGATCATGGAGGGTTGCACCTGTATTTCATTTGATGATCTCATCAGATCCAATGGATTCAGTTTTCATCTCTAGGCTGATGGCTCTTAGATCTATTTATTTAGCACTATACTCTCTTTTAATCTTCAGATTTACATCTTCAAGTGACTATTGCTCATCTCAAATTAGATATCCCATAGATGTCTTAAACTCATGTCCAAAATTGAACTCATATATCACCCTAGAAACTTCCTCTTTTCCAATCTTGCCTATTATTATTGAGTGGGCTGCCATCACTCTAATTACCCAGTCTTACAACTTGGGTATCATCCTTTACTCTTCAATCTCTGATCCCCACATCCAATTAGTTCCCAAGTACTGTCAATTTTACTCTTGTCAGATTTTTCCTATATTGCCTCTTCTCTTCTTTGACTTACCATTACCTGGTGCAGTTGCTTATCACCTCGTGCTTGGACAATATTGACATAGGTTTTTGATTGGTCCTCTTGTTTAGGGTCTTCAGTTCATCTTCCATAAAGTTTTCAAATTTTTCTTCTTAAAACACAGATCTGATTATGTTACCCCCACCCCTCATTCAATAAACTTTAGTGGCATCCTATTTTTCAATATCAAGTATATAATCTTCAATGGCATTCAAATTCCTTCATAACTTGACTCCTTCCTTCCTTTCTGGTCTTAAATCTTCCCCATCCTTTAACCCTTATAAACTGTGGGCATCAGTGACATTGATCTCTTTGCTGTTCCTCACTCAAAACACTTCATTCACCTGACTCTTTTTTATTTTCACAGAATGGCACCCATGTCTGAAATATACTCCCTTTTTATCTCTCTACCTCTTTTCCCTGACTTTTTCAAATGCTAGATAAATTTTACCTTCTGCAAGAAACTTCTACTGTCCTCTAAAAGCTAGTGCCTTCCCTCAGTTTTTTTTTTCCTTTTGTTCTATTCATTTTTGTCCTAGATAAATGTGTTTCATTACTTCAGTAGGGTTCTTTGCCAGAGTCTATTATCTTGGTGAACTTCTGCATACCTGGACCTGAGTTGATTTCAGATGTTCTTTGCTTTTGAATTAGTAGAGGGGAAGTAAGACGGAGAGATAAATTGCCATTAAAAGCACTGACATGCTAACAAACGTTTAAAAAACCAGTTCTCTGGAAAATAAAACAAAACAAAAACAAAATAACAAGGTACCCACAAAGTACTTTAAAATGTGATTTGCATTATTCACTTGTCCTATATCACTTTCTTAAATCTAGATAATCAATAAAACCATAAATCAAGGTCTGATGTACCATTTGCCAATTCCTGAGGAGTATATGGTAACAGTAATATTTAGTAATTGTTTTTCCTGGGCCCCTTGGAGTCAGTCTCAGCAGATTCCTGATAAAAGCTATCCTTCATTTGAACCTATGTGTGTAAAAATTGAATAGTTATGAGAGCAAAAGTTTTGATTTAAAAAGAAAATGTAAATCTTTGCATTTCATTTAAGACATTAACACCTTGTTGTCTATTACATGCCTCTTCTGTGATTTCACCAGCTAGGCTGAAAGTGAAAATCAATTTATTGATGGTGTCTCAATCCCTGACCTGCCCTATGCCTATACACATATCCTCTTATGTGTGTTTGCATGTGCATGTATACATGTTGGGTGGTGATGGGAAACTGATAGAGAAGTGCCTTTGTGTGTTGCGGGTGTGTATGTGTTTGTATATGTATAATGTGCAAACCCTGAGTATCAATCATGATCTTGGTACAGAAGGGAATAGGTGAGTAGGATGTATTGTTTTTTAGGGAGGTGAGAAGCACTTGCTTTAAGGGTGAAAGGGATTTTCCTCACAGATACAAGAGGAAGGAGAAAGATCACTTTCACCTGAGGAAAATGGGGAAGGCTTCATGAAGAAGGCAGCACCAGAGCTGGATTTTGAAGGAAGGGAAGGCTTTCAGAGGCATAAGAGGGACAGAGATGAAAAACAACTAGGAAAGCAGCCCAGCAATCAAAATGTGTTTTCCTTTCTTATTTGTGTTTTTAATTTTATTCATTCATTTGAGTTACAATTTATTGAAAGGTTTTATGCTTACATCCCAGTAATTTCCCATCACCCTCTCCAAACTGATCTCTCCCTTCTAACAAAGAAAAAGCAACTAAATAAAAACATAATAAACAGATTGTATCTTTCATTGTATAGAATATGCTATCCTACTCATCCTTCTCTATGTAATGAGAGAAAAAATATGTTTTATTATCTCTTCTGTAGAGCCTTCATTGGGATTTTTGTTTGTTTAATTTTTCACTCCATTTTGAGCTTAAGATACATGAAGATTTCAGTCTGTAAAGAGCCAAAGATAACTGTGAACTTAATACTGTGTAGAGCTTTTAAAGTTACATTAAATCTAATAGCATAATAACAAAATTACTGTATTCTCTTCTTAACTTTCCTTTGTTCTCTTCTGTAATTGTGTATTTGTTTAACATTTCATTGATGCTATTTTCTTTCATTTCTTCTTTTTTTGGCAGTACTATTTGTAAGGACTAGCTCTCTCTTTGCCTTATTTGTTTTTAATTACTCAGAGTTATATTCTATATAGTCTGTACTTCTTCTTTTGATGACTATTAATTTTTACCCTTTGGCCACTTGGGGAATAGCTATTGGTCCCATGTATGTTTTTGTAATTTCCTGTATATTTTAGATATCAGCTTTTATAAATGAAATTTGATAAACATATTTTCTCTCCCCGATATTTCTCTTCCAATTTTGTATGCATTGATTTTATTAATGAAAAAAAATAATTTTATGTCGGAAAAGTTGTCTACTTGATTGCATGATTTTCCCTATCCATCGTTTGGTCAATTATTTTCTCCTTAACTATAGTTTTTTGTTTCATATTTTTAAGCTGCCAATCTTATTCTTTTTATTTATGGTGTGACCTTTTACAGTCAGATCATGTATCCATTTAGAGTTTATTGTGGTATATCATATAATATGTTGATACAAATTGAATTTAAGACTTTTTTTTCAGTTTGGCTGGCAATCTTTTTCTTTTTTACATTTTATTTTAAATTCAAATGCCAGAACACACATATAGAATAGAGAAAAGAAGCAAACATATATCATAAACTTAAATACTGGAATTTAAATGAAAGTTAGAAAGAAAAAAAAGCATGTCATGTGCATAGCAGAACATGAGAGAATCCAAAATATTTAACAATACATTTTCATTTCAAGAAAGCCTGTATGATAAATAATACTCATTGTGTTGAGAATTGTCCATCTTTGCTTCCTCATGAGTTTTCTTTTATTCTCTGCTGTGCACTTTTTTATTTTGTTCTTTTTTTCCTCCATCCAGTCTCCTCTAGAAGGTAACAATAAAATTTAGATGTTTCTCTATAGCTATAAATATGTACATTACAGAAGGCTACAATAAAGTTTAGATATATTTCTCCATGGCTATAGATATATACATACACATATACATATATAGACATATACTTTCCCAAACTTATTCTATTCCTGATCTTTTTTATGTATGTGCATATCTCTTGTTTCCTATCCCTCCTGCCTCCTCTACTTTACTTTTAACCACTACCTTGCAATCCTATGACTTGTCTACCTCCCCTCCAAGAGTCCCTCCTATTCCCATACATCTAAACACCCTTCTATACCCCTTTTTACCTATTCTCTCACTCTCCCCTCTAAAGATCCCTCCCTTGTCCTCTCCCCCCTCACTATGCCCCTACCATTTTATTTCTTCTGAATTTAGAAGACTTTTATACTCTTCTAAATATGTATATGTATTGTTCCCTCTTAAATCCATTCCTAACAAAAGTAGGTCACCAGAACTACCAGTCCTCCTCCCTCATCTAATTCCTCTGTATCAATTCTTCCTCTTGCAACACATTTGTATAAAATAATTACTCTTTTAAGATGTTCCTAAATGGTTTTACTTTAAAAATTCATATCATACTCAGGTTTATCCTCAGTATTTCTTATGAATTATCCAATTATTAATAAGAATCTTAAGACATATAGTTTATATATAAAAAGTAAGTAGTCTGTCCTCATGGATCTCTTATAATAAGTCTTTGTTATGTGCTTTATATTCCTATTGGTTTGTTTATGTTGAATCTTCTATTAAGTTCAGTACCTTTTTTTTTTTTTGACAAAGTTTTGGAAGTCTGAAAGTTTATCAAATGTTCATTTTTTTCATTCCCTTGGCAGGGTATGATAATTTTGCTCTTTGATATGCTGCGTTCCAAGACCTACAGTCCTTTTACATCTCGGCTGCTAGGTCTTATGTAAATCTAATTGTGGCACCATCATATTTAGATCGTTTTAATCTTGATTCTTTTAATAATTTTTTCCTTGAGCTGGGAGTTTTAGAATTTGATTATGATATTCCTGTGAGTTTTCCTCATAGGATCTCTTTTAAGTGGTGATTAATGGAATTTTCTATTTCTGCTTTCCCCTCTTGTTCTAATACTTCATGGCAATTTTCTTTAATTATGTCTTGTATTATTTTATCAAGATCTCTTCTTGATTGTAACTTTCATTTTGTTTGATTATTTTTATATTTTCTCTTCTTGATTGAATCTCCAGACTGTTGTTTTTCTTATAAGATATTTCACTTTCTCTTCTATTTTTCATTATTCATATTTTGTTTAATCATTTCTTGATCTCTTATAATTTCATTGGCTTCACTTTGCCCCAATCTAATTTTCAAGATGTCATTTTCTTTCTTAAGATTCTGGATCTCCTTTTCTAATTGGTTGACTTTCCTTTCATACCCTCCTTGTTTTTCTTGTATTATTTATATTTTCTTTTTTAGTTTTTTCCTCCATCTCTGCCATTTGATTTTTAAAGTCTAAATTAAAGATCTTCTATGAATTCTTCTTGGGCTGGTCACCATTTGAAATTACTCTTTAGGAGTTTGTTTACTTCAATATCCTCCTCTGAAGATGAACTCTGTTCATCTCTATTCCTATAAGTTTTCTGTGGTTCAGTTCTTTCTCTTTTGCCTGTGCATTTTTTGTGGTAATAGCTTAATTTATTTGTAATCACCTATAGCCCTGGTGTATGGGAAATGGTGCTTCTTGCCACAGATCTTCAGTTCTCCCCTCTAGCCTGAAGCCAAAGCCAAACCTCCATCTTCCAGCAAGTGCCCACAGTCAGGGGCTTTCTGCCCCCACTGCTTCTGCACTCTTCTGTACTCACTGGGTATGTGCTGGTTCTCTTCCTTCCCACACCCCCCTTCCCATCTTTGCAGCACAGCTGGGTCTGGCCTTCCTTGTCAGCAGGGGTTCTCTTGATCTTCCCGGGCTCAAACTCCCAACTCCCCTCACTATCCCAGGTATAAAATTTCCAGAGACTGGGCTGAGGCGGCCTCTCAAACCAAGTAACCACAGGGCTTGCAGCTTGTTGTTTAACAGACTTGCTACTTGCTGTTATAATGGAACCAACCTTGGAGGTGCTTACTCTTCATAGGGACCAAACTCCTAGGACTTTTCTTCTGATCTTCTCAAATTGTCCCAAGGGGACCCCAGATATTCCTCTTTTCTTATTTATCTCACCCGTACTTCATCCATCCTAAGGTGCTATTTTAACTCTTTTGTTGGGAAAAATCTTGAGAGCTTGGAATTTTCTGACCTACTCCACCATCTTCCCAGAATCCTCTGACAATTCTAATTAAATAGGAATAGGAGTCTTCACTGTCAGTTGTTATTGGATTTATGAGATATATGATTTCTAGAGTACCATTTTCATTACTCCTTTTTCTTGCTTATCTACTCCATTCTATTGATCTTTTTTTATACTATTGCTTAATGCTTTCTGTAACTATTTACAACATGATTTAAGGCATGAAATGCTATGTTCCTTTCATTCATACTTTTACTTTTTACTTATTTTTGATTGTAGATATTTTGTGTTTCAATGTAGTTTACTGTTATTTCGTCTATTTCTAAAAAAGTATTCCCTTAATAATCTGAATAATAAAGCACTGATTTTTATAAGTAATATTATTGCTTTCATTATATTGGCATAGCCCATACAGTGAATATCTCCTGAATGCTACATTTCTACTTTATTAAAAGTTGCTTTGTAATTGT
>JAQQSV010013996.1:0-12394 GCA_028646515.1 Pseudochirops corinnae | reverse complement strand
GATGTGATAAGTGGATTCTTTCATTTTCTATTACCCTCTGATTTTAGAATATCTTGGCAGTTTTCCTTGAAAATTTCTTGAAAGATGATGTCTAGGCTCTTTTTTTTTTTTATCATGGCTTTCAGGTAGTCCAATAATTTTTAAATTATCTCTCCTGGAAATATTTTCCAGGTCAGTTGTTTTTCCAATAAGATATTTCACATTGCCTTCTTTTTTTCATTCTTTTGGATCTGTTTTGTAATATCTTGATTTCTCATGAAGTCATTAGCTTTCATTTGCCCCATTCTAATTTTGAAGGAATTATTTTCTTCAGTGAGCTTTTCGAATTCCTTTTCCATTTGACCAATTCTGTTTTTTAAGGCATTCTTCCCCTCATTGACATTTTGGACTTCTTTTGCCATTTGAGGTAGTCTATTTTTAAGGTGTAATATGTTCTTCAGTATTGGGGGGGAGGGCTTTAGCAAGCTGTTGACTCATTTTTCATGATTTTCTTACTTTACTTTCTCTTCTCAATTTTTCCTCTGCTTTTCTTACTTGATTTTCAAAATCCTTTTTGAGCTCCGTCATGGCCTATGACCAATTCACATTTTTCTTGGAGGCTCGATGCAGGAGTTTTGACTTTGTTTTCTTCTGGTTCTATGCTTTGATCTTCTTTGATCTTGTCACCAAAGAAAGATTCTATAGTCCAATTTTTCCCGTGTTTGCTCATTTTCCCAGCCAATTACTTGACTTTTGAGCTCTTTGGCAAAGTGGGACCCTGCTTCCAGAGTAGAGAGCAATTGCTCTCTGATCAGCTGCTTGATCCCCCCACCATCTGTGGGCCTTGAGATCAGAAAGCAGCTGCTGCTGCTACTACTGCTGCCACCCCCACCATCACCTCCAACACCCCAGCTTGTGCTCTTTTCTCATCCCAGTACAACAGAGTTTCCCCACTGACCTTTTACTTTACTGTTGGCATTTGTGGGTTGAGAAGTCTGGAAATTGCCAGAGATTCAGTCCCCTAAGGTCTGCTCTGGCCTGATCTGTACCAGCGCAGCCATTGTGGGACTGAGCTCTGCTCCCAGCCCAGTGTAACAGACACTTCCTGTCAGCCTGCCATGCTGTCTTCAGTTTGTGTGTTTCACTCTGTCATTTTGTGGGTTCTGTAGCTCTAAAATTTGTTTAGAATCAATTTTTACAGGTATTGTAGGTGATTGGGGGACCAGCCCAAGCAAGTTCCTGCTTTTACTCCACCATCTTAGTTCTGCCCACTCTCTTTTTTAGGATAATAAAATTATTCCCTCTCCATGCTTCTTAAGAGTTTGCTGTTTATTTTTTTTAATATGATTAACCATTGTATTGCTGTTCTATGTGTTGTATTATTCAAATACATCAGAGCAAAGACAATGGGGAAAATTTTGTGGGCTAGAAGAGGGAGGAAAATGAGAGATAGAGGGAGGAGGAGAGGGGAAAAACTCTAATTAGAGAGGATGATTTCCTAGCTCCTATGTATTGACCAAGGCAATCTCTCAGTGTGGTTTCAATTTGAACAAAAGAAAATTAATTCATTTTTTTAAAATTTCCAGAGCAGCAAGGAAAAACAAACCATGAACCCAACTCCTTCTAGACAATGAAGCAGTTATGTTCTTTTCATGGAGTTTTTCTTGGGCAGGAGAAAGGTTGTACCTGAGACTAGAATGGAAAGCATCACCACAGTCATTTTTATCTTCCCATTATTCTCTCATGGCACATTGAAGGAATACCACATTCTCCAGATTTGACACTAGTAATGGCAGCAGCACCTAGATAAATCCATGGGAAAATGCCATGTTTACAATTGTTTTCAAATCCTTGCACTTGAAAGATAATGAGGATAGGGGTCTGCAAAAAAGACTATTAACAAGCTCTAAGGGAGAACCCTTCACAGGAATGAAAGAGAAAACATTTCAAGTAGTAGTTCAGGTCAAGCCAAAGTTCTGAAAGTAACCAAATTCTAGGGCTAAGACAGTCCAAAAAAAATGCCTTTATAACAATAATCCAAAGGTGGAGGTTAACATACACTAAGTAGGTTAGTGAAACACACAACCAGGGAGGAATAGATAGTGTCAAAATGAGGCATCATTTTAAAGCATTTCTTTACCTGAGACTTACATAAATATATATATATATAGCGAATCAAGGTTTATTTTAAAAGGTAAAGCTTTATACATACAATTTTAAAATGAAAATGTATAAGTCTTTGAAATAAGCAATAATACAAGCTATTTATAACAAAATAGTGTTACATTTCACAGATGCAAAAGATGACAGAAGAAACTCAAATTTTACAACTCAGATCCTGGGTGATTCAAGTATTTTATCTGAAACAATACTGTTCAGGTCCCATTTATCTGCAAAGTGGTCCTCCTTCAGTCACATCATACTTCAGGAGAGCTGACTGCTGTCACTATTGCACAGTGATTACTCCAGCCCCTGGCCATTAAATGTACCCATGGTAGCCTCACTCTTCACCTGAGTAGTTATTGAAAATCCAATATTTCTTTCCATTTTCTTTGACACCATCGCCCACAAGCAGCACACCATGATCTATTGAATACTGCATTCTGATTCATAATAAACACCAGACCGATAGAATTAGAAGGATTCATATACTGCATCAACAGCAACAGAGGTGGGACCCACAGTTACCATAGACTTTGTAAGAGTCCTTTCCTGCCCAGATGGGATGTCCACATATCCAGTGACGTTAGCACCAGAGTATTCTGGCCAATACCGATAGTCACTATCTGTTCCATCATAGGGATAGGATTCCTCTGTATCAATGCCTCCATTTTTCTTCACATTTTCAAAGCTTTTATCCATTAAACCACCATTAAAGCCTTGGTTGTCTTCTCTAAAGTAGCAACGGGCATTCATAGGTATCAAGCCCAGTCTTCTCCAGCAAACACAAAATTGAAGAAAAAGCCTGAAAGTAAGCCCCTCCTTAAAATACGTCCCATCTTAAAATAAAAATCCCAATTGGTTTTGCAGTGGGATATCAGTAATTGGTAAACCTATCTTAACCATTTTATTTAAAAAATATTACAACCTTCAAAGACAGATAACTAAAGTATTACAACCAATTTAGTGGTTTCTAGAGCAACTACAACAACTAATGATTTGAGGGGGCAGTGTTACAAATATAAACAAGTTTTTAATAAAGAACTATACAGATATATTTACATATACATAAAGGCACAGTACATATTAAAACATAACACAACATATTTTCTAATACATTAGGTTTTTTCACATTTATATATTTAATGCAAAACCATTAAACAGAGTTTGTTTCAATTTGTTTCATTCAATAAATGAATATTATTTCTTCATTGAAAGCATGTATTTTTCTGGATGCTGATACTGCTTTAGCACTCTTGAGGATTCATTAGTTGATACTCTTGGAAAAGTCCGTCAAGATCTAGATTCCACTTTATCAGTAACTGGTGGAAAAAAGAAAAAACAACATTTCATAATATTTATATTTATGTATGTATTACATGTATGTATATACACAGCATATATATGTATATTGAAATTTTTTTATTTCTCAGGACAAATGATTCATCATGTTGAGGAATTCTGGGTGTGAGAAGTATGAAAACGGTTGCTGGTTCAACTTGGTTTTAGAGTTTCCTGAGCATTTGAAATCAAGTGACTTGCCCATGGTCTCATGGGCAGCATATATCATAGGGAGGACTTGAACTCAAGTTTTCCTGGAAGTTATCTACCATACAGGACTTTTGAAAATTCAAATCATATAATGTATGCATAATTACATGTAAGATGCATGATGATTTCAGAGTAACTCATCAAATTGTTCACATAGTATTTTCTTTCATCCTCCGTAGCTGTTCATTTATAAGCTGAAATTATCATTATGTTCATGGTGGTCATTTTACATATGTTCACGTTGAGCTCTATCTGTTAATTAATTGTGTGGATTTTTGCCTTTGGGCTCACAATGAAACCAACCATGACAATTATTCTATTTGCCTATCTGAGGAAAATGTGAACCACACTTCCCTTTAGCTGTAACTTCTGGGGTTTTTTGGTCAAATTGATAGCAAGGGTGTCACTATGAATACTACTTTGTTCTTTCAATTTTTTTCATCACTGGACAAAGATTGTAAAGTAAAATTCTAATAAGTAAACTGATATTTGTAGATGGTTTTTGAATTGTGGGGTTCTTAGTATATTCTGCACCTTCTCTCATCAATCTCCTGAAATCATTGTAGAATAACAGAATTAAAGAAAATAATAGAGTCTCAGACTTGCATATGACTTCTCTATAGCTCTCTAGTCCAAACAATCCTTGAAGAGCAATCTTCAAGAATTCAAGACCAGAAGGAGCCACACAGGACTGAGGACCAATTATCCTTCTCCTTCATGGGATGCTGTGGCCAAAGACTTCATTACCTACTGACTAGCCTTCTGGCCTCAGCCTCTCTGTAAGTGGCCAGGCTGGTCTTCTGGAAACAGACACAGTCTGTCTCTGGGCTTGTGCTATCTTTCTAGCTTATTAGAAAAAAAAAAAAAGCTAAATCTTCCACTAAAGGAATCCATGGTTACTTCAAAGTGAGCAAGAGGGAAATGGCACTGAAACTGCACCTTTGTGGGAGTTTTCCAGCATCAAATTATAACATTTTATTTGTGAACAATTTGGATATACCTTCATTAAGTTCCTTAGTTATACTTTAATCCAACTCCTGCTGCATCTGAAATAACACAAAAATCAGAATTAAGTAAATTGAATTAAGTAAATGAGGAATAATGAAGTAAATAAGAAATTTGAGAAAACACAAAAACTCAAAAAATCATTTAAAAAATTGCAGACATCGAAAGAATTTACTAACAAACTTAGACAATAGAAAATCTATTGGTCTAATAAAATAATACTATCACAAACAGAATCAAGAACTTCTCACAATTAGATACAAAGAGACATGTGAACTTTGTTAGCATAGTAGTCATGTGTCAGGTTTTGCATATATTTTTCTTCTCTGTTAAGCAAATTGCACCCTTTTTATTTCCATTTTTAACAACATAACATTTTTCTTTAAAATAAAATTGATTTCATATCCTATACCTTAAAACAATTAATTTCAAATATTAATATTTACTTCATTAAGTTATAGACAGTCTCAACACAAAATGAACATCAACTTACAGTGGAAAAAAAACACAAAAAGAAAATGTCTGGAAATGATTAAATACTATACAAAATTCCAAGGACGAGCAGAGAGGATTAAATGAAAACTCCTACATTTTCTGTTACAATTGAAATATTTCGTAATCCGGGTAGAAACTGATTTCGTGTGATTTTTCAAATTCATGCTTTGTGGTTATGTAGACTTCAGTAGCAAAGCTAAGAGAAATTCTGCTTCCTACTATAATTTGTAAAGAAAGAAGGAAGGTCCTTTAATTCTTATAACAACTTCATAGAAGTGGGAAGAGAAAATGAAATGGGAGAGCACTCTTGATAATGATTAAAGTTGTATATTTTACTTTTCAGAAGACAGATGAAATAGGATAGGATAGATGGGAGGTAAATGTTGCAACATACACACATAAAGCATGTGGGGAAAGCACCATCAAAACATAGAATCTATATATATACATAATGTACCTATTTAAATTTACACTCAAGAAAAGATATTTCCCACCAAATCTGTAATAGTAAATACACAAAAGAGAATCCAGAAAAGAATGGTGCAAATGGTCTGTTATTGTTCTGGCAGTAAACTTGGAGGTAAGAGAAGAGGAAAGTTTGGATCTATTTCACAGGTTATAAGTTAGCTCTTTCTTAAATATTTCATCAATAGCATAATCACTAGAAGAGAGAGGTATAGGTTATTTTCAGGGAAGAGTAGTACCTCTGGTGTAATGACTACTAAGTCCTTTTCAGGGATGCTTTCCACCTTTGGTGTCCACTGTACCACCTAATTCTCACCTGTGACTCCAATAAGCTATAGCATGTGCAGTGGCCACATCCTGGTTAACCACTAGGTTGAAGGTAACCAAGGGGTCTCAGACACATTGGTGAGTTGGGGGGGGGGGTGTACCCCAAGCATGCAAAGGCTTCCCCTGGTGAAATGGGCAGAGAACAATTTGTTCCAACAGCCATGGAGGCAGCTGAAGCAGGTGCTGTGGAGTGCTTGGAGCTTGGTTAGACACTGAAAATGCCAAGGTCATCCACTGCATCTTAAGCCATCACCAGTCTTCTTGATTCTGTCCTGCAACTGGACTGTGATGACTTTGGAGGAGAGAATGAGGCCAATGACTTTGTACAATTCTGCCGCACTTAAATCCAATTTAGGCATGAATCAATAGACATAACCCATACCATTTCACCATTATACCTATCTCAGAGGCCTGTGGGGACAGGCAAGTGATGAAGTAGCAGGTACAGATACACTGGGAGCTGTGGTCACAATCCCACAAACAGGTGGCCCAAGCCATAGGGTTGTTTCTAACTGGAAGCAGCAGTGGGATTCGGACACTCCCTGGAAGCCTGAAGAACCCCCTTAAAAGGATCACACTGTTCACCTTCTGGTGTGAGGAAAGGGCTAGAAAAAAAGTACCCTAAAAATTGTCTGCTTACCCAACCCTGGCCTGATTATGATGGCAGGCAGGGAATTCCACTCTGTGGTCAAAACACAAAACAATAATGTAGACGTATAAACACAAGGAATGTGCACACACTTAGAGACAACACAAAATCCAGTAGACCTAAAAGACGACCAGCTGTGGTTGCAAGAGAAATCAGTAGATATTGCATCCAAATAGCAGCCCTGAGTGGAAAAGGGCTGGCAAATGAAGGCCAGCTTACTGATGTTGGAGCTAGATACATGTTTTTCTGAAGTGGTCCCAGTGAAGGGGAGCTACATGAAGCTGGCATAGGTTTTGCAATCAAAACTAATCTAGTCAACAAACTTGTATGCCTGCCAAAAGGAATGAATGACAGGCTCATGAAAATGTGATTGTCACCCACTTGCAGGAAAATGTCATGCCACCATCATGAGTACCTATGCTTCCACCATGACAAATCCTGATGAGGTAAAAAAAAAAAAAAAAACAACACATTTTTTTTAGACCTGGAGACCCTTATCATCAATATGCCAAAAGAAGACAAACTTATAATTCTGGGTTACTTTAATGCTAGAGTAGGCTCAGACTACCAGACTTGGCAGGGAGTCTTTAATGGTAATTAATTTAGCAGGTACTTAGCCCTTAGGGCTAAGCATTTCTGTGAAAGAAACAGAAGGTGTGAACTCTGTCTCCTGTTGCTGACAAAGCAGGATGGGGTTGGCTGAGACAGGAAGCCAGTGTGTGTGTGTGTGTGTGTGTGTGTGTGTGTGTGTGTGTGTGTGTGTGTGTGTGTATTTAAGAAGAGCTCCAGAGGACAGATGGCTAGAATCAAAAATTTTCCTCCTGGTGGCTCTTGGTGGAGGGAGCAGAATTTTCACAGCATCTGGAAGCTGGGCTGATGGACTGAGAACTGAGTTGGAGTTTTCTATGAGACCAGAATCTGGTGAAAGCTGAAGTTGTTGTAGAGGAGGCTGCCTGGAAGGCTAAGATTTCTTCTGGGTCCTGGGGCCAGCTGAACTGCTAGAGGACTGAAGAAGCATGACCAGGATGACTTTGTTTGTGGCTTGGTTGATCCTTGAGTCCTCAGCAACAGAAGTGGTGAAGGTTTTGAGATGTGCTAGACTCTGTGAACTTAAGTGTGTACCAAGAACTGCCTGGAGGTCTGGACAAGAAACTAGGAGCTGTCTGCCTCTGAATCCAGATGACTTTTTGGTGGATTCAGGTAGGAGCTGGAACCATGGAAGGGGATTCAGGGAATCTGAGAGACCACCCCAAGTCAAGATGAAGAAGAGGCCTCTCCTTGGATATTGAAAGTGTGATGAAATTAAAGTTTACTAAACACTGAGGGATGGAGGGTTTGTGTAATTTTCTAATGAGTGTATTTAGTGATTAATGATACTTAGTAATTGTGAATCTGGATAAGTGACTGATTAAGTTAACTTATGGTTGCCCCGTGAGTGGAAGATTGATTATTGTATTGTGAGATGATTGAATGATTAAGTAAGGAGGATTTCCCTCTTAGGGAAATCATATGGCTATTCTTTTATTCTTCGTTCCAAATACTGTGGCCACTTTGGTGAAAACTATGTGGCCATTCTAATGTTAAGCTGTTGTGAACATTATATTGTAATTTTCTATGATAAGATGTAATGTTGTGAATATTATACTGTACTTTGATTTTTCTGAGAAAGTTTGCCTTGTTTTTTTATAGAATAAATGGAGTGTTCACTATACTGTGTAATCAGAACCTTAAAAGCTGTTCACAGTAGCATTCTTTTGGGAAGCTGTTAATGTATGGTGTTACAGAGTCCCAGGGAAGAATGGAATTGGAAACAGCAACAGCAATGTCACTTACTATTGAAGATTTGTGCATTTCATGACCATCTCATCATCAACACTGTCTTTCATTTACCTAAATGCAATAAAACTTCATGGATGCACCCTCACAGCAAACATTGGCATTTAATAGACTATGTGATTGCAAGGAGAAGACACAGACAAGATGTGAGAGTGACAAGGGCAATGTGCAGTGAAGAGTGCTGGACTGATCATAGACTTATCCTTTCCAAGCTAAATATTCTCATTCAACAACAGTGGCATCCCCAAGACAAAATGACTACCAGATGAATTAATGTCAACAAATTACAGCTCTTCTCTGAAAGGGAATAGTTTGTTGCTAATTTGGAGGGAAACTTGAGCCAACACACAATTGGCAACAGTGGAGCAGAAAAGGACTGGGCAGCTTTCAGAGATTTGGTATATAACACTGCATGTGTTCATCTGGGTCAGAAAACTCGCAAACACCAAGACTGGTTTGATGAATATGATGGGGAAATTCAAAAATTGCTTCAGGTTGAAGTCAATCCCTCCCTAGATGAAGCTCAAAGTGAAGAAAAGATGTTGAATGCCATTAGGGTCCTTTCATGTGGTAAAGCACCTGGTACTGATTCTATTCCAGCTGAGATTTACAAAATAGGTGATCCATTGCTCATACAAAAACTGACTGAAATTTTCCACATTGTATGGAAAGAGGAGGTTATACTCCAGGAGTTTAAGGATGCCTCCATTGTCCATCTCTATAGTAAATGTAAAGGAAATAGACTGCCCTGTGACTGTCATGGGACAGGCAGAGTGTAATGGTTATGGGATTTGAAGATCTTCCATGCCCCTTGAGCTTGCTGATATAGCAGGAAGGGGTGGGGCAAGAGAAAGCTGGAGCCAAGCCAGAGTCTGCATGGTGACTAGAAGCAGCAGCTGCAGCACAAACTCCTTCTTTTTGAGCCAGCCAGAATTTCTGCTAAGGACTCCTGCTGAGGACTGCCAGGGATGGGAATTGTCGGGGAGAGGGAGGAGACTCAGAGCTGTTGGGAGCAAGCTGCATGGACACTGAGTAGTTGCCATGAGTGAAGAGAGGAGGATCTTTGGCTGAGGTAGCCTGTCCTGTTTTGAAGGCTTGAGAATGTGGGTGTTTACTACATTAACTACATGTGCCAACTTCATAACTACTGTGATGGCTTTAACTTTCTAGTTTTGGGACTCAGTTGGCTCATATTTGAATAAATGTTCTAGCTATATTTCCCATGTAGAGAGCCTGTTACATTTTGTGATTAAAAACCATATCAGCATATTTATAATTACTGTAGGCATTGTGAATACTGCATTGTTGATACAATGAGGTATCTCTCTCTTAGTCACTGCTGGCAAGATTCTTGCCAGAGTCTTCCTTTATAGGTTGATCCTTCACCTGGAAGATTGTCAGCTACCTGAGAGCCACTGTGGCTTCAGAAAGGGCCAAGGAAACATTGATATGGTGTTTGCTGCCTAACTCCTCCAGGAGAAATGTCGATAGGAGAATAGAAGTCTGTACACAACCTTTGTAGATATGACCAAGGCCTTTGATACTGTTAGTCATGAGGGCTTATGGAAGATTATGTCAAAATTTGATTGCCCAGAGGGGTGCATCAGCATTGTACACCAATTTCATGACAGCATGCTTGTCTGGGTTCCAGATAATGGACAAAGCTCTTGTGCCTTCCCAATTACCAATGGAATGAAACAAGGCTGTGTGCTTAATATCACGCTTTTTAGCATGGTATTTTTCAGCCATGTAGTCAAATGTTTTCTTTTTTTTTGCTTTTTGAGGGGGGGCAATTGGGGTTAAGTGACTTTCCCAAGGTCACACAGCTAGTTTTTGTGTTAAATGTCTGAGGTCAGATTTGAACTCAGGTCTTCCTGATTCCAGGGCCAGTGCTCTATTCACTGCATCACCTAGCCACCCTGTCAAATGTTTTCAATGAGGATAAACACAGCATCAAGGCCAGCTACTGCACTGATGGTAAATTGTTCAACTGTAAAAGGCTACAAGTCAAGACCAAAGTGGAGGGAGTACTGGTACATGATTTTCTGTTTGCAGATGATTGTGCACTCAATGCAGCCTCTGAAGCTAAGATGCAGCAAAAGTATGGATCCATTCTCTGCTGATTGTGCTAATTTTGGCCTAACAATTAACATCAACCACCACCACATCATCCATATGTGTAACCATCAGTTACAGAAAATGGAGAAGTTTTGAATGATGTTGATAAATTCACTTACCTTGGTAGTGTAATTTCCAAGAATGGACACATTGATAATGAGGTTAACATACGCATTGTCAGAGCTAGCTCAGTGTTTGGGAGGCTCCAAATGAAACTATGGGAGAGAAAAGGTATTAGACTGACTACCAAACTAAAAGTCTACAGGTGATGCTGACCTCATTGTTGTATGCTTGTGAAACCTGGACAGTATGCCAGTATTATGACAGGAAACTGAATCACTTCCATTTGAATTGTCTTAGGAAGATTCTGAAGATTACCTGGCAGGATAAGGTACCAGATACTGAGTTTCCTTCTTGAACTAAACTGCCAAGTATTCACATTCTGATTCAGTGAGTGCAACTCCAATGGACTGGCCACATTGTTCCTATGCAAAATATATGCTTACCAGAAAGATTGTTTGGTGGAGAACTCACACAGGGCAAATGTTCACATGGTGGTCAGAAGAAGTGATACAAGGACACTCTCAAGGTCTCTCAAGAACTGTGGGATTGATTGTATGACATGGGAGACATTAGCACAGGACTGCTCGGCATTGTGTACCCACATCAGAGAAGATTCTATGCTCTATGAGCAAAGTAGAATTGAAACATCTCAAATGAAATGCAGGATGTGCATGTTTAGAATATCCACCTCAAATGTTCACATGGACTATTTATGCCCAACTTGTGGCAGAGCATTCCTGAGCTCATATTGACTTGTTTAGCCACAGTCAAACACATTGAAACTTGACTCTAGCATAGTGATGTCATTTTGGTCCTCTTTAAGAATGAAGGACAACAACCAACCAACCAAAGAGGTCTTAGGTAATGAAAAACCTGATATTGGATAAAACTTGTAATTCAAAGATTTTAAGTGGTATATTAATAAAGACATGGAAAAGAAAGCTGATATATTTTTTAAGGAAAGACAAATGTTCAATATCATTTACAAAAAGGTCTTTTCATATGTGTAACATATATGTAAAATATCTCAGTGCTTCTCTATACATGAAATATATAGACATACATGTACATGTATAATATGTAAAAAAGGTGTGATCAGGAGGTGTCTAGTTAACTTGACATGGCCAAAAGATTAAGGTTTTGTTCTAGATATGAAGACCTCTAATATATGCAGAGAGAACTTGCCCAATCAAACTATGCTTAACATTTTGGTCACTTCTTCTTTGTAGGGTATGGTATCTACCTTAGGTGCCCACTGACAGCATAATGAAAAATCTCAATGTCTCTGCTTCCTTTTAAAGGCAAAATTCAAGGACAAGGCTAAGATTCACACAAGCCATGCCTCAACCAATCATCAATGTCGAATATATAGACCACTAAGTAGCCTTACTTTCCAGATATAAGCAATATTCCAAATATGGTATCAATGGGCATGTTCACACTGTCTTTGGGGGCATAACTGCAAAGTCAAAACAAAATGATCAAAGTCAGAACTCTAATTCTATCAAGTGAATAAGGTCCTTCTAGTGATCTCTCTTTCTTCTGTGTATGTGTGAGTGTGTGTATAATACATATGTTTATGCTTATATATGCACCTGTTATGGGTAGGGTGCTTGCTGTTACAAAATGGCGTCACGAACAGGATCTGCTAACTGAAAGGAAAGTATGGGGGCTGGGATAATTGTTTGTTTCCCAGTTGTGATAGCTGTGACTCTGTGGAGCCATGGAACTGGAACACAGAACTGC
>JAQQSV010013995.1:0-12394 GCA_028646515.1 Pseudochirops corinnae | reverse complement strand
AAAAAAAAAAAGAAAGGAAAAGGGGACTGCCCTTGACTTCAGCATGTGTATGTTGCTCACCCTCACCCAGTGTCAGACTCTAGTATTAACTTTGCAACTCTTTGAAACCCTATTCACCTGTAAAACAGGGCTGGTGATAAGTCATTTCCTTGCTTTTTAAGGACCAGACCTCTGCTTTGATAAAAGGAACTCCCTGTGAGAAAACTCCCTCTACTGATGCAGATCAGCAACTGCGCTGCTGCTTAAAGAATTAGAGAGTACCCTTGGGACACTAAAATATTAACTGACTTGCCCAGGATCACACAGCAAAAATGTTTCAGAGGCAGGACTTGAACAC
Source organism: Pseudochirops corinnae (assembly GCA_028646515.1). Classification (NCBI taxonomy): domain Eukaryota; kingdom Metazoa; phylum Chordata; class Mammalia; order Diprotodontia; family Pseudocheiridae; genus Pseudochirops; species Pseudochirops corinnae. The sequence continues at coordinate 12,057 of JAQQSV010013995.1, read as the reverse complement.
TGGTCTTCTGACTCTGAGACTAGCTCTCTATCTACTGTGTAACACTACCCCTCTCCAGCAATTGTCTGGTATAAATTAAAGAAGTGCATGAACATGAGTGATAACTGTGGTATTAATAATGGTATTGTTATTACTACTGGTGGTGGTGGTAGTAGTAGTTAGTAATAGTAGTTAGTAGTAGTAGTTGCAGTAGTAGTAAAGTAGTTAGCAGTAGTAGCAGAAGTTATAATAGTAGGTAGTAACTAGTAATAGTATTAGTAGTAGGTAGTAGTAGGAGTAGCAGCAGTAGTAGCAGTTAGTAGTAGTAATAATAGTCAGCAGTGGTAGAAGTAGTAGTAGGTACTAAGTAGTAGTAGTAGTAGTAGTAGTAATAGTTAGTAATAGTAGTTAGTAGTAGTAGGTAGTAATAGTAGTTAGCAGTAGTAGCAGTAATAGTAGTAATGGTAGTTAGTAATAGTAGTTAGTAGTAGTAGTGGTAGTAGTAATGCTAGCTAGCAGTAATAGTAGTAGTGTTAGTGGTAACAGTTGTAGCAGCAGTTGTAGTAGTAGCAGTAGATAGTAGCTAGTAGTATTAGTAGTAGTAGGCAGTAATAGAAGTAGCAATAGTGTTTAGTAGTAGTAATAGTAGTCAGTAGTGGTAGAAGTAGTAGTAAGTAGTAGTAGTAGATAGTAATAGTGGTAGGAGGAGGAGGAGGAGGAGGAGTAGATAGTAGTAGTGGTAGTAGTAGTAGTAGTGGTAGTAGTAGTGGTAGTAGTAGTAGCAGTAGTAGTAGTAGTAGTGGTAGTAGTGAAGTGTGATACCAGGAGTCTTTTGGATCCAAGCTTTTTATTCTGGGGAGCACAGGCACCTACTACTTCAGTTAGTTAGTACTCTCCATCCCATTACTTCCTAATTCATCTTCTTGTCACCTTGATAACAGGTATACAGAATCTCTGAGTTGCAAGAGAAGTCAGACGCCATCTAGATCAATCTATATCTGAACAAAAATTCCTTCTGCAAAATACCTGATAAGGTACCTGCAGGAACCTTTGCTCAAAGCCTTTCAATTAGGGGAAATAAATAACATCCCGGGGCAGCCCAACCTAACTCTGGAATGTTATAATTGTTAAGAGGGTTTTCCTTATAGCAAGCCTAAATTTGCATCTTTGTACCTTCTCCCCATTCCCCCTAGTTTTGCCTTCTGGGGTCAAAGAAAACAAGTATAATCCCTCTTCCTTATGACTATTTGAAGACAGCTATCTTTCCTCCTTCTCTTAACTGCCCTCCCACCAGCTAAGCCGTCTCTTTTCCAACCTAAACATCCCTATTTCCTTTAAATAGCCCTAGAGGGCTGGCAGTAGCTGACCAGTAGGTCCTCTATGGGGAGATGAAATGCCATACTTGAAGCCAACCCTTTAACTTTTATATGTTTTGTTTGACTTACCAACTATAATACTCTATTAACGGATTTTTATGACAGAGCAGGCATATTATTACAATCTCTGCGCTGCTGAGCTAAGTTCTGAGTGTTACATTAATGAAAGTCCATCAATACCTGTGCATGCATGAATTTTTGCCAGCACAAACCTTCACTCCCCACAGCCACAGTGAGGAAAAGGGGGCTAGAAAACCCAGATGTGTGTGGATATGCACACACATGCTCACTCTTCTCCCAGCAGGGACTTTCTTTAGTTCAGGCACATTTCCAATAGGCCTGCAGGAAGGAAGGACCATTTTAAATAAACTCTTCCCCCTACTGCTAAATCACTGCCTTAGAGCATTATTATTGTACCTGACATGAAAGTTAAGCCAGAATTATGTAGTTTTAGCTTCATGCCGTCTGTTTAGATTCCAATGACAGATAGAGTTATGCTTTGTCTGTTAATTGCTGAGAACATATAGCATGCATATAGAATCTGCATTATTTGTGTATGTGTTTGCATGTGTGTGTGTGTGTGTGTGTGTGTGTGTGTGTGTGTGTGTGTGTGTGTACTAGAAACCAATCTCATTAACACACTTTATGAGACAGTTCTTTGTTCAGAGAATTTTAACTGTCCCCAGCAGTTCTGAACAATAGGTACAATACGAATCACCCCAGTCATGGAAATAAGAATTGGATTAAGCCAATATTTGGTGACATTTTTTGGATTAGTCTGCACGTGTGATTTCCTTGGTGTTGGGAAGTCCCAGTGTGGAAATATTCTCCACTGATCCAGATCAGTAATTCATTTGTAACTTAAGAGTTTTGAAGCTGTGCCTGAGAGAACTAACTGGTTAAATAATTTGTCAGGGGTCACGTTGCTGGTACGTGTCAAGAATAGGACCTGAACCTACTGTCTCAAGAGCTGTCCCCTGATTCATTGCATCAAAAGTATCAAACAGGAGGTCTGTGACCCTTAATACTCCCCATTACAGCTAGAACTAGATTAAAATATATTGGGAAGTATTCACAAAATAGATAAAAATACAGTAGAATATAGATAATATATGATTTTCTAATTTAATATGCAGCCCACAGGGATCCTTCTGTATAATATAGTGGCCCTGTTTCTATTTAACTTTGATACTTCTGCACTACATCATGCTGTTTCTGTTATGATTTAATTATTGTGTGTATATGTGTATATATATATATATCACTGTTCTGTTTGAATTGTAGCCTGTGAGCAAAAATGTGTTTCCAATGCAGAATGTCAGTGCAAAGTATAACCTGTCCTTTCAAAGAAAAAGGAAGGAGTCTACAGAAATGAAAAAGAAACAAGATTGGTGGGTATGGAAGGAAGATGTTTCTATTCAGCAGGGCCTAGTTCTACTCCTCAAACAATGGCAAAACTTTCAGAATTACTTTGACACTTTGGTTATAAGACTCTTACATGAATGAAACCATCAGGTTTCAAACTGCTGTATCCATAATTTCTGAGACCAGATCTGCCCTGTGCCCTGGATAGCATAAAATGCTGTTCCACGGCCCCCTGGTGGTCCCCTGGAAAGAACACTGGACTTCAAGCGAGCAAACCTGGACTTGAGTTGAATACCAGTTCTTTCATTTATTACCTATGCTACCTTGAGTCAGCTATCTATCCAGGTGGAGTAGATAGAAGTCAAACCTGGAGTAGGGAAGACATGAGTTCAAATTTGACCCCAGACACTTATTAGCTGGGTGACTAACTCTAAGCAAGTCACTTAACGCTATTTGCCTCAGTTTCCTCATCTGTAAAATGAGCTGGAGAAGGAAATGGCAAAGCACTCCAGTATCTTTGTCAAGAAAAACCCAAGTGGGGTCATGAAGAGTAGGACACAACTGAAAAAACCCAACAACAACTTCGTTGGGTAAGAATTTCTCCTCTGCTGGACTTCCATTTCCTCATCTGTAAAATGTGGGAGTTCCAGATCTAAGCCTGTGATCTCTGATGGAGGCCAATTCAAGGTGCTGCAAATGAGCAGAGGGCAGAGCATTCCAACAGCAGCACCCTGAGCACCCTTAGCTCTGAAATCTTGTCTGCTCTATTGCAAAGGCAGCTAATGAGCCATGTGGGGTGCCCTACCTGTTTAGAAATGGAGCAGCACTGGGAAATGCTAATCCCTTAGGGCAACATGTAGTTTAGTCTGATAGGGCTGGGAATGTTCTGCTGGTCCTGGGATCTGATTGGCAGACTACCCTTAGCACTTGATGTCTAATTCTTAGAATTGTTTACAGTACTCTGTGTTTCTCAGCATGAAGCATAATTCACAGAGTCTCGCCCTAACCTGTTTCCCCAAATTCACCTTCCCTTCCTCCACATCATGTCGTTTCACCAGAAAAATCTACATTAACTAAGGATGAGAAACTCTCTTTTCTTCCTCCCGAGATCTAAACAAGAGGCAGTCGTTTTCCATCAAAGGGAGTGGAGAGTATTTTGGACACTCATGGGGGTTTTTATTTTTTATTTTTTTTCTTGTCTGTAGGACTTGGGTCCTGTTATCAGTAAAGTTTTCAGTCTCTTTTGGGTTCCTCTGTTCCTTTGTTCCTCTGTCCTTCTAAAAGAACAGAAGTACACATTCTTACATCCCACCCTCTGAATACTTAAGAGCAAAGTTGTATAATGCCTAGGGAGCCAGGCTTGGAGTCAGGAATACCTGAAGAAGAGAGTTCAAGTCCCGCTTCTGACACCTACTAGTTGGGTGACTCTAGTCAGGTATAAATTAGATGTTAAAGGGCCTTCTGTTCCTGACACTCTCTTCTTTCTTCATGCTTTCTCTCTCAGAAATCTCATCAGCTTTTTTGAGGTCTATCACCATCTCTCTGCTGATCACTTTGAGACCTATATATACAGCCCTAGTCTCTTTTCTGAGCTCCAGTCCCATATTTCCAACTTCTCCTGGGATATTTCCCTCTGGATATTTCCCTTAGGCATCTCAAACTCAACATGTTTGAAATAGAATTTCTTACTAATCTCCCCTCCCCTCAACACTCATTATTCTTTTTAACTTCCCTATTTATGTGTAGGATATCACCATCATTCCATTTTCCCAAATTCCCAGATGCTAAGATATCTTTGACTCCTCCCTCTATCTAATCTAGTCTTGCACCTTTTACTTCCTCAATACCTCTTGTACCTGGCCTTTCTCCAATCACATGACCAAACCCCTAGCTCAGGTCCTCACTAATTCTCACCTGAGCTACTGGAATGCTCTCCAAACGGCCTCCTTGCTTCCCATCTCTCTTCCATAGACAATCTCCACACAGCCACTAACAGATATTCCTAAAGCACAGGGCTGACCAGGTCAATTTCCTGCTCATAAAGTTCCACTGATTGACTTAAGGACCAAATATAAACCCCTGTTGGTCATTTAAAACCCTTCAAAATCTGGCTCCAGTCTCTCTTTCTGGGCTTATTATACATTACTGTCATTCACACACCTTGATTCCTAGAAAAATGGTCCACTTGCTGTTCCTCATCTTCTACCTTCCATCACTTGTCTTAATGTCTTTGCACAGCCTGTGCCTTGTGCCTCCTTCCCTCCTGCCCTCAGCCACTTAGAACCCCTAGCTTCCTTTTAAGCTCCACTCAAGCTCCACATCTTTCAAGATGCCTTTCCTGCTCTCTCAGCTCCTGGTGACTCCCTAAAATTACCTTGTGTTTACTTGGTCAGATCTTCGTATCTACTCTCTCTCTCTCTCTCTTCTCTCTCTCTATCTATATGTTATTTCTCTGTCTATATTGGAAGCTCCTTGAATGTAGGAACTGCTTCATTTTTGTCTTTTAATTCCCAGCACATAGTGGGTGTTTAATATATGCTGATTGATTGATTTAGTGAATTTCTGATCTGTATCCATGGAGGATATTTCCACACAAGAAAACTCCCAGCTTTGATGAGATGATAGAGCTGTACACAAAAAGAAAATGCCTAGAATACACTTTGTAGTTTTGTTATGTGTGTGTGTGCGTGTGTGTGTGTGTGTAGAGATAGAGAGATAGGTAGATGGAGATAGACAATTAGAGATAGATGACAGAGATACAGATAGTGATAGGTAGAGATGTTGTCTTTCATTTTTAAAGAGAACCACTGACATCACAAGGTTATGTCTTGACTTGCATTTGAATTGGATTTAAGTGAGGCAGGGTTGCACAAAGTCATCAGCCTCACTTTCTCTTCCAGAGTCATCAAAGTCTAGTGGTAAGACAAAAGTCAAAATGACTGGCCATGGCCCAGGATGCACTGGGTGTCTTTGATGTCTGACCAAGCTCTAAGCACTCCATAGCATGTGCTTCAGCCACCTTCATGATCATTGGAAAAATTTATTCTCATATCTTCACATGCTTGGGGTAGACACCCCCCGAACTCACCAACAGGTTTGAGTCTTATCAGTTACCCTCAGTCTGGTTTAAGCCCTATGAGGAGATGGTTTTGCTGGGGTGTGGCCACTACGGATGCTACAGCTTCTTAGAGCCACAAGTGAGAGTTATGTGATTGGTTGGATACCAAAGGGTGAATGAACAGCTCTAAAAAAGGCTTGGCAAGCCCTCACATCCGAGGTACTAGTCCTACTTTAACACCCCATGCACCTCGGTAGATAAAGATACATGAGAGATAGATGATAGAGGTAAAGAGATAAACAGAAAGACAAATAGATGATTAAATAAATAAATGCACGAAAGAATGAACAAATGAATCATCACCTGTTTGTCATTAGCTCTGCACTTTGTGAGACCAGTCCATGGACAGTAGATGCACAGTCTTTTAATAGTCCTCTAGACAAAGTCTGTATCTGCCTCTTTCAGAATGATTGGAATTAAACAGTCACAGAGCTCATGTGCCTCTCAAGGTTCTATGCCTCTTTCCTTACTTTGAATGGAATTTTTGGAGCCCTTTAGCTTAGAGAACTCTTTCTTTTAAACTGTCTTTCAAGCACTGCCTCATGATTCACCTACCAAGGACTGGTTTCTGAGCTTGTTTTCCCTCCTGACCTCTTTAACCTTTTCTACTTTTTCCAAGTTTGGGCTTTTAAACTCTGCTATGGAGTACACATTATACAGGGTCACTTGATAGCAAAGTCCTCCTGTTTTGACCTACCATATACAAATAGCCTAAGCTCAAAAAACAAGCCAATGTTCCGAAAGATGCTTCATTGTTCTCTGCCTTGGGGTTCAGCTTTCATCCAAGCAAACAGAACACAGCTGTTCAGTTTTATCTGTTTCTGGTACTTGTCTAATGTAGAGAAGCATTTTCAAGTTCAGACAGATCTAGAGAGAAGAAAAGACAGAAGTCCACGTCAAGTGAGAACTGCAGGGCAGTGGAAACATTTAAAGATGGCTAATCAGCTTGGGGCACAATGAAAATCCCATCCTGTCACTATCCAAATAGAAGGAAGATCATTGTGAGTAGTTCTACTAGTAGCTTTTGGAAGCCCCAGGATGTCCAGTTTCCAGGCAGACATGTCAGAATTATAGATTATTCTCATAATCATTTCAGCAGGACTAGAAACAAAGTTAGGGAAACTTGTTGTCTTCTCTCTAAACTCCCTACTCATCCTGAGCCTGTAGTCAGTGAAGAGAAGTTCTAAGGCAGGAATCATTTAAGAACAGAAAATAATTTTGGAATCTCCTTACCTCCTTAGTATGTAAAACATTTCATCAAATAGAGATGATATTACAATAAATACAATGAGCTCACCATTTTCCATGTCCATATTGCCTATAATTACCATAAGCTCCTTATTTAAAATTTAGTCTAAAGTATAGAATCTCATCTACTCAGGGCTTCTTTTTTACAATTTATAGATCAGGATAACAGCAGACAAACTGTGTCATTCTTCCCCCTTTTCTGATGGTAAAATCAGAAAAAGCCTGATTTAGCAGTTAGTTCTGTTATAGTTATTATAGTCTTCTTACAGTTAAAATATTATTTAAAATAAAAATAATTGTAGACTCATAGCTAGAAGGGACCTTGAACTCATCAAATCAAATTTCCTCATTTTTTATATGAAGAAACTGATAACTACAAAGCTCAAATGACTTGCCCAACACAAGATCAGGATTTGAACACACTGCCTCCAGCCTCAAATCCACCTCTTTTCCATTGTAGCACATTAAAACAATTACAGTGCATTGAAATTTTATACTAAGCTGCCTTCATCTTTATACATGTGTAACTGTCATCTTAAAAAAAAAATCAGATTTATGAACTTAGAATGTTTATATTAGTTTACAGAAAACAAGTACAAAAATCACATAATGTGTGTTGCTTTAGCTTAGAGCTTATAGCAAATATTGTGTTACCTAACATAGAGTACTACTTTTTGGTGTATCTTAGGATACAAATCACCTTTTTGGTAATTTGGCTGCTTTGAATGATGATTTTTTAAAAAAAAGATAAACATTTTATTGTTAAATCTAAAATGTTATTTAGGCTTAGATAAAATATAGATAAATTAAAGTATAAATTTAGATTTAGATAAATTATTTATAAATTAAATTATAAATTTAGATTTACATAAATTACATATAAATTAAATTATAAATTTATTTTGATAAATTATTTAAATTTAGATGAAAATCTGAATTTTATTTAGAAAGATATGCAGTTTTTTGATAAATGACCCTTGTATGTAGGAGATAAAGGAGTTTTATCAAGATGTCCTCTATCATAAACTCCTATAGCTAATCTCTCCTGGTTGTGATTGTGGAAAGATTTTTCCTGATTTCATTGTTTACTGATGCAGGATTTCGCAATGGTTAAAAACAGTATTAAGTTTCTTCTTTGAAGCTGTTTGTGTGTGTGGGTATTGCTTAATACATTTATCAGCATTTGAATTGGAATCTGAGATACTATCATACTAGTAACAAAATTCACATCTAGAACTGCTCTGGTTCTAAAATGAATAAACTTGGAGAATGATCCCTATGTGTACCAAAATCTACCTTTTTGTCCACAATTTTGCCAGCAATATGATGAGATGAAGGAATTTGTAGAGGAGTGGAGTCATTCCATAGTTCTCCTTTTTTTAATTTCTAGGGGCCAGTAGATTCATTATGTGACCAATTAAAAAAAAAAGCAAATGAGGTCCTAAGGTCTATATGAACAATGCAGTATTCACAATGCCTACAGTAACTATAAGTATGCTGATATGGTTATTAATCACAAAATGTGACAGGCTCTCTACATGGGAAATATAGGTAGAGCATTTTTTCAGATACCAGAAAACTGAGTCTCCATACCAGAAAGTCAAAGCCAATACAGTAGTTACGAAGTTGGCGCATGTAGTTAATGTAGTAAACACCCACATTCTCAAGCCTTTGAAACAGGATAGGCTACCTCAGGCAAAGATCCTCTTCTCCTCACTCATGACAACTGCTCAGCATCCACACAGCTTGCTCCCAGCAGCTTTGCCCGCCACAATTCCCATCCCTAGCAGTCCTCAGCAGGAGTTCTTAGCAGAAATTCTGGCTGGCTTAAAAAAAGGAGTTTGTGCCACAACTGCAGCCGCTGCTGCTGCTGCTGCCACTGCCGCTGCCACTGCCACTGCCGCTGCCACTGCCACTGCCGTTGCTTCCAGTCACCACTGCACAGATGCTAGCTTGATTCTGGTTTTCTCTTGCTCCACCCCTTCCTGCTATGTCAGCAAGTTCAAGGGGCATGGAAGATCTTCAAATTCCAGTATCATTACAAGGTCTTAAAAGAAGGGTGGTAAAGAAGTATTTCAGTCAGAGGATGGTATTATTCTGATGAATGACTATTCTATGTGGGAGATGAAGGTTATTAATTTTCTTTGCTTTGAGCTAACTGTGTTGACTCACCTTGGGGCTTGTGCATAAAAAATTTAGGAGTGATGACCTGCAAAATATGAGTCTGAGCTACCTGTAAATGGGAACTGATGGGCTGCCCCAGGGGGCATACGCAACATTCTGCCTTTCCTGTCACTTGATTTTCCAATGAAAGAAAGAAAGCATGTTTTGTTATTTTTTTTCCCTCAGTAATCAAGGTTGCTTATTACTGTTAACTAGAGCTCAAACTCCCTATAGGATTCTTTTCATTTGCATTATTACAACCATTGTGCATATTATTTTTCTGTTCTTATTTAACTCTGTATTAATTCATACAAATATTCATGTATCTTTGTTCCTCATATTTATCATTTTTCCTGTCCAATAATATGCCATTCCATTCACCTATCATACAGTTTGTTCACCTACTACACAATTAACAGACAACTATTTTGATTCCTGTTCTTTGCTATGAGGGGGGGAAAGGCTACTTTGAATATTTTGAGATATATTAAACTTTTTTTTTTTCTCTGTCTTAATCCAACCCGTATATGTCTGGTAGTATGGTCAATGATATGAATATTTTAGAGACTTTTCTCAAATTATTTTCCAGACTGGTTGGACCAATTCGCGATTCCACCAACGGTTTTGTTCCATAGCCCTACCCACACTGGCTTTTTCCATTTTTTGTCATCTTGGGCAGTTTGCTGGGTGTGAGATAAAACTTCAAAATTATTTTAATTTGCCTTTCTCTTATTAGTGATTTAGAGCATTTTCTTTCATCTTTACCAATATGCCTGCTAATTCCATTCTCTCAAATTATTGCTAGAGTTAGCATTTCCATAATTATATCAAATATAACAGGGAGAGCAGGATACTTGTCTTACTCAATTTAGTACTGGGAAAATGTCCAATATTTTTCCCAAACAAATAATACTAGCTTGTACTTGTAAGGTTGCTAATTTGGCTATTCTCTAGACTTTTAAATTGCTTTCCCAGTTCATTGACTCTATTTTCTTGATTTATTTATATAAAATTTCAGATATAAATATTTTCCTTTAAGAACAGCTCTCTCTCTCTCTCCCTATATATATATATATATATATATATATACATATATATATACATATATATATATGTAGATAGATAGATAGATAGATAGATAGACAGATAGATAGATAGATATGTACATATACACCGTAAGATTCGGTACATTGCATCATTTCTATCTTTCTCTTTAATGTAATTCTATGATTTGCTTTTGTTCTAGTCCCTAATCAGGATCTTGCTACTTAGCCTTCATTTAGGACTGTATCCTTTGTTCATGTTATCTTTTTTTTTATATTTTATTTTTTAATATATTTTATGTTTAGTTTTAGTTTACAACATTCATTTCCACAAGATTTTGAGTTACAAATTTTCTCCCCATCTGTCCCCTACCCACCACCCCAAAACAGCAATCCCACTGAATACCTCCTTCCCCAATCTTCTCTGTCCTGTAACTTCCCCCATTCCCCCTCTGACTTTCCAGTAGGGCAAGATAGATCTCCATATTCCAGTGCCTGTATATCTTATTTCCCAGTTGCATGTAAAATAACAACAATAATGATAATAATAATAATATTTTTAAACATTTGATTTTAAAACTTTGAATTCCAGATTCTTTTGCTTCTTCCCTTGTCACCCACCCTTACTGGGAAGATAAACAATTCAATATAGGTTGTACATGTGTCGTTAGGCAAAACATTTCCATAGTGGATATGTTGTAAAAGACTGACTATATTTCCCTCCATCCTATCCCACTCCCCATTGGTTCTATATTCTACCTTGATCCTGTCCCTTTTCAAAAGTATGTGCTTCTAACTCTCCTCCCCTCCAACCTGCCCTCCCTTCTACCTTCCCCCCTCTTATTCCCTTCCCCCTACTTTCCTGTAGGGTAAGATACCCAATTTAGTGTGTATGTTATTCCCTCCTTAAGACTAATTCAATGAGAGTAAGGTTGACCCATTCTCTTTTGCCTTCCTGTTCTTCCCCTCTATTGTAACAGTTTTCCCTTGCCTCTTTTATATGAGATAATTTACCCTATTCTGTCTCTCCCTCTCTCCCCTCATTATGTTTCTCTCTCACCTCTAAAATTTATTTTTTAAATATCATCCTTTCCTATTCAACTAATCCTGTGCCCTCTGTCTATGTATACCTGTACACTCACATATATATTCATATGCCCATATACCCTCCTGTATAGACATATATATGTATGTATGTGTGTGTGTATGTGTGTGTGTGTGTGTGTGTGTGTATATGTTCTCTTCACTGATCCTCATAATGAGAAAAGTTTCATAAGTTACAATTATAATTTTTCCATGTAGGAATGTAAATAGTTCAACTTTGATAAGTTCCTTATGATTTCTTTTCCCTGTTTACCTTCTCATGCTTCTCTTGCTTTTTGCGTTTGAATGTCAAATTTTCTATTCAACTCTGTTTTTTTCATCAAGAATGCATGAAAGTCCTCTATTTCTTTGAATGACCATATTTTCCCATGAATCATTATGCTCAGTTTTGCTGGGTAGGTGATTCTTGGTTTTAATCGTAGCTCCTTTGACCTCTGGAATATCATATTCCAAGCCCTTCAATCCCTTAATGTAGGAGCTGCTAGATCATGCATTATCCTGATTGTGTTTCCACAGTATTCAAATTGTTTCTTCTTGGCTGCTTGTAATATTTTCTCCTTGATCTGGGAACTCTAGAACCTGGCTATTATATTCTTAGAAGTTTTCCTTTTGGGATCTTTTTCAAGAGGTGATTGGTGAAGTCTTTCAATTTCTATTTTGC
>JAQQSV010013994.1:0-12394 GCA_028646515.1 Pseudochirops corinnae | reverse complement strand
TATATTGTAATTCCCAGCTGGATGTGGTTGATAATAATAATAATAATATTATATATATATATATATATATATATATATATATATATATATAGTTAATTTTTGATTATAGAATTTTAAATTCTAGATTCTTTCCCTTCCTCCCTCATCACCCACCCCCCACTGGAAGGACAAGCAATTAAATACAGGCTGTACAAGTGTAATTACGCAGAACATCTCCACAGTGGGCATATTGTGAGAGATTGATTATATGTCCCTCCTTCCTGTCCTGCCTCCCCCTTGTTCTATTCTCTGCACTGTCCCTGTCCCTCTACAGAAGTATGTACTTCCAGCAACCCTCCCTCCCCCATCCTCCCCTCCGTCATTCCTCCTCTCATCCTCATCACCTCTGCTCTCCTGTGTGGCAAGATACCCAGTTTAGAGTTTATGTCATTCCTTCCCTAGGCCAAATTCAATGAGAGTAAGGTTCATCCTTTCCCTTTTGCCCTCCTGTTCTTCCCCTCCATTAGAACAATTATCCCTTGCCTCTTCTATATGAGATCATTAACCCCCTCTAGCTCTCCTTGTCTCCTCTCATTCTAATCCTCTCCCACCTCAGAATTTCATCTTTTAGAGTATCATCCCTTCCTATTCAATTGATCCTATGTCCTCTATGTACTCATATATACACATACTCAGATATGTGTTCGTATGCATATATAAACTCTCCTATATAGACCTATGTGTATGTATACATATACATACATTTGTATTCCTTTCACCCATCCTCATACTGAAAAAAGTTTCATAAGTTACAATTATTGTTTTTCCATGTTGTCATGCAAATAGTTCAACTTTGATAAGTTCCTTATGATTTCTTTTCCATGTTTACCTTCTCATGCTTCTTGTATTTGAGTGTTAAATTTTCTTTTCAGTTCTGGTTTTTTCAGTAAGAATGTTTGAAAGTCCTCTAGCTCACTGAATGACTATATTTTCCCCTGGAACTTTATACTCAATTTTGCTGTGTAGATGATTCTTGGTTTCAGTCCTAGCTCCCTTGATCTCCAGAATATCACATTCCAGGCCCTTCAATCCCTTACTGTAGAAGCTGCTAGATCCTGGGTTATCCTGATTGTGTTTCCACAGTATTCAAATTGTTTCTTCTTGGCAGCTTGTATTATTTTCTCCTTGATCTGGAAACTTTGGAACCTGGCTATAACATTCCTAGGAGTTTTCTTTTGGGGATCTTTATCAAGAGGTGATCAGTGAATTCTTTCAAGTTCTATTTTGCCCTTTGATTCTAAAATATCAGGGCAATTTTCCTTGAGGATTTCTTAAAGGATGCTTTCTAAGTTCTTTTTTTTGATCATGGCTTTCAGGTAGTCCAATAATTTTTGAATTGTCTCTCCTGGATCTATTTTCCAGATAAGTGGTTTTTTCAAGGAAATATTTTACATTGCCTTCTATTTTTTCATTTGTTTGGATCTGTTTAATAGTATCTTGAGTTCTCATGAAGTAATTAGCTTCCATTTGCTCCACTTTAATTCTGAAGGAATTATTCTCTTTGGAAAGCTTTTGAGATTCTTTTTCCATCTGGCAAATTTGACTTTTTAAGGCATTCTTCTCCTCATTGGCTTTTTGGGCCTCTTTTGCCATTTGAGTTCATGTATTTTTTAAGGTGTTATTTTCTTCAGTCAGGTTGTTGACTCTCTTTTCATGATTTTCTTGCATTATTCTCATTTCCCAATTTTTCCTTCATTTTTCTGATTTCGTTTTCAAAATCCTTCTTAAGCTGATCTATGGCTTGTAGGGAGTCTTTAGGTTTCCTGGAAGCTTTTGGTGTGGGAGTTCTGACTGTGTTGTCTTCCTCCCGTTCCACGCTTTGATCCTTTTTGTCTCCCAAGAAGGAATCTAGAGTTCAATTGCTTTTCTTACTTTGCTTCCTTTGCCTGCTCATGTTGCTAGTAAATTACTTGATTTTTTTTTTTTTTTAGCTCTGTGGAACTCTCCTTCCATAGGGGAAAGCTCTGTCCCAAATTGCTGGGGTTTTCACAGCTGCTGGTGCTATTGGGAGGCTGTAGCTTTTTTTGCAGCCCTCACCAGCTTTGGATCACTGAAAATGCACCCCAAGACCACCACCCAAGACCACGATCTGGATCCAGGCTGCTCAACACAAGAGTGCTTAGCCTCTGAACAATTGCTTGGCCCTCCTGCAGTCTGCAGGCCAGGAGCTCTGAAGCAGCTTTGTGGAGGTGGATGCAGGGCTGCCACTTCTGCCGCTTCCTTGCCCTGGAGGCAGTTTAGCCAGACCCATTTTTCTCCCCCAAATTTAGCTGAGTTACACTGACCTTTCACTTTGTCCTTGTTTCTTTTGGCTTGATAATTCTGGAAACTGTCACAGCTGCCACTGATCCACTCTCCTGAAGTCTCCAAACACAGCTAGTCCTGGCTGCCCCACTGCAGTTTCAGGCTGAGTTGGTTTTTGGCTCTCAGTGTGCTGTGATGAGCCCTTCCTGCCAAGCTGCCTTCAGCAGGATATGTGTTTTGTGAGTTTTGGATCCCTAAAATTTGTTTAGAGTCATATTTTATGGGTATTTGAGATGGCTATGTGGGACCTGCAGGACCTTGTAGCTTCTATACCACCATGTTGGCTCTGCCCCCATGACGTTAATTTTAAAAGAAAAAAGAATCATTACAGTTTGTCCCCATGCTAGCTTGAGTTAAGTTTTTAACTCATATATCTACTTCATTAAGAAATGGGTCTAAGGGAGCAGAACCAAGATAGCAGAGTAGAACCACAAACTTGGTGTGGTCTCTGTCTCCTACCACCTCCAAAACATGTAAAAAATGACTCTGAACTTTTAGAGCTACGAAACCCACAGAGTGACAGAGAGAAACAAATCTCCTGCTGAAGGCAGCCTGTCAGGCAAACGAGAAGGGTATAGTACACTGACCTGGGAGCTGTATGCAGTCCAGTGTGAGCTTCAGGGTTCTGGCCCCAGGGTGGCCCCAACCAGCAGCAGCCAGAGAAGACTTGAGGAGAGTGAATCACCAGCAGCTGTGGTGGTTTCCAGACTATGTATGCATAGGAAGGTGTATGTGTATATAACTATATATGTGAGTGTGGGCATATGTATATACATATATACATAGATGGCACAGGATGAGTTGAATATGAAGGAAGATATGTAAAAAATAAAATTAAGAGGTGAGAGAGGAATTCTTTGGGGGAAGGAGAAAGGGAGAGATAGATCAGGGTAAATTATCTCATATAAAAGAGGCAAGTGAAACTGTTATAATGGAGGGGAAGAGCAGGAAAGTGAAAGTGAATAGGACAACTTTACTCTCACTGAATATGACTTAAGGAGGGAATAACATACATGCTCACTTGGGTATCTTACCCTATAGGAAAATAGAGTGGAAGGGTATAAGAGGGGAGATGATAGAAGGGAGGGCAGATTAGGGGAGAGGGTAGTTAGAAGCAAACACTTTTGAAAAGGTATAGGGTCAAAGGAGAAAATAGAATAATTAGGGGTGGGATAGGATGGAGGGAAATATAGTTAGTTCTTCACAATATAACTACTATGGAAATGTTTTGCATAACTACACATGTACAACCTATATTGGACTGCTTATCTTCCCAGTGAGGGTGGGTGAGGAGGGAAGAAGTGAAAAAATCTGGAACTAGAAGTTTTAAAAACAAATGTTTAGAAAGAAATTGTTTTTTACATGCAACTGGGAAATAAGATATACAGGCACTAGGGTCTAGAAATCCATCTTGCCCTACTAGAAAGTTAGCAGAGAGATGAATGAGCATATAAGAGAGAACAGAATGGGGGAAGGGTTATTCTATAGGCTTGCTATTTTGGGGTGGGGGTAGGAGAAAGATGGGGAGAAAAATGTGTAACTCAAAATCTGGTGGAAATGAATGCTGAAAACTAAAAATAAATAAATATTTTGGAAGAAAAAAAAAAAGAAATGAGTCTAAATCCAAGCCCTTAAGAACAGAACTGATAGCCATCACTATGGCACACTGTATTTGATCATAGCTGCATTTCACAAACTTGCTTTTCTATCTTAAACTTTATAATCTTTAACTCTGCTAATACTCCTGCGGAGGAGGGGGGGAAACAAAAAAAATCCAGCCCCAATACACCATAGCTACTTTATTTCATGTCTTGTTCTTTTCAACTTCTTATTTCAGAATATGGGTACAGATCAGATATCTGTCTGTAATTTTGTTGGTATAGGGAATTCCTGGGTGAGGAAACTTTTCCTATTAATGCAGTCTGGCACCTTCTGAGCAAATTATAGTCTTAATGGAGTTTCCTGGAATATTAGAGGTTAAATGATTTGCCTGGAGTTGTCCAACTAGTATGTGTCAGAGGCCAAACTTGAACTCAAATTTTCTTGGTTTAGAGATTGGATCTCTGTCCACCATACTATGACATCTCTTACTGGAATATGCAAATCAGATGGTGATTGTATATTTCTTATAACATGAAACAGCATTCACATAAAAATGGAAACAATGTCTTACCTCAGTATCTGTTAGGCACAATGGTGCCATTGATTTATATAATTACTCTCCAAATCCCTTGCTTCCTTTAAGAGTCAGCTCAAACGCTACTTTTTAAGGGAAACATTTCCCAGTGTCTTGTTAGTGTCTTCCTCCTTAAATAACTTTCCATCAAAGTTATAGATATGCACATACGCATTTATGTACACATCATCTCTCTCATTAGAAGGTAAGCTGCTTGAAGACCGGGGCTCTCTTTCCTTTTTCTTTATATTCCCTGGCACACAGTGAGCCCTTGATGAATTATGGTTGATTGATTGATTGATGAGAAAATACAAAACAAATTTAGTCTTAAGCAAATTTTATACAATAATTTTAACTAATGCTATTAAGTACTAAGAGTTCAATATTTCATGTATCTGTGATTTCAGTGATTATACACAAATAATGGTCCTCCAGCCATACATATACATCATGATTTGATGACAGCTTAGTAGATAGATTTTGGGGCTTGCTGTGGCTGAAAAAGGCACCATTCCCCTAGTGAAGATGGTGATAGTGCTCTCCAAACTTAGCTAGGTGTAACACCTGTCTCAGCCAATCCCCTTCTGCCACATAATCAGGGGAGTTCATGCCCTCTCAACAGGGGACAGGGCTCACACCTTCCATACTTAGCCCTAAGTTACTAAGTGCTAAGTATCTGCTAAACTGATTGCTGTTACACTAGGCTAATCCTTAGAAAAGAGAAACACAGGATGTGCCTGGGCCCATGCCTCTTCAGCTTAATAGGACCTGCTAGAATTTATCATTTGAATTCACGGCCTTTGAGAATATAAGGTACTTGGCAAAAGGGGGAAAAGGTGAGAGTTTTGACAAAGTCATGCATAATGTATATGGCAAAAACAATGGTATTTCTTTGGGATCTTCACTCCTAAGCCTGTAGGTTAATTAATAAACATACATCTTACTTCTGATGTAATCACAAAACTACAGTTTTCTTAAATTATTAGACTAATGGGCTATGTTCTGTATGTTTATCTAATGGCTGTAGATCAAATGGGTAAATTTTTAAACTAGCCTTTAGAACAAAACAATTGTAAGCTAGTTGGTCAAATCAAAGCATGCCAATTTTAGTTTGAAGAAATCACAAGCAATAAGTTAGGTCAGGCCAAGGTTTGGGCTACCCCATGAGGACTCACATATTCTGTGCCTAATTTTTGGCAACTGCTTGAATAGGCAAAGATATGCATAAAGTGAGGAATTTAATAACAGTAAAGAAATTGCCAATGAGTTTGAGCCTTGACTCACTCTCTGGATTTCTCTTCCTCTTCACATGCCAGTTTCCCACCCTGAAGAAACTTCAGCTCTGAAATCTAATTCTTTTGGTTGGCAGCTCTCTTGCCTGGACCACTCTTTCAGGAGAAGCCTCATCCATGCTTCACTTCACTCAGGCCTTGATTCACTGTCTGTATTTTTCCTCATCATTAGTCTCTCCTTATATGTCCCCCCCTTTCTCCCAAAGACTGTAAACACTTTGAGAATAGAAATTATTTTGTTTAATTGTATTTTGCATTTTTGACCTTAGCACAGTGCTTGCAATATAGTAAATCTGCTTAATAAATGTGTTTATCTTTTATTCATGTATGCATCTATCAATCTCTATCTAGGTTCACCTCTTGGCAGGCATGTCACATTCACTATGTCAATGCCAGAGCTAGGGAAGGAAATGGGAGCAAGCCAACACTTTGAAGGCCATTGAGATAAAAGATAATCAACATGCAAGGCTCCATCTACCTGGCACTTGAAGAAATGGACTCTGCTATATTATACATTGGGGCTACTCCATACTCCCCTTCTGGCTCTGTCAAGTTTCTTTGTCCTTAGGTGCGAGACAAAAAAACCAACCTAAAAAACAAAAAAAACAACAAAAAAAAATGCATAGATAGCTGCCATGAATTTGCTATTCTTAATCTTCTGTCCTGACAGTCCCAGTCCAATTTAAAAATCCAGAGCAGTCCAAAAATGTGCATAAAGTGCCATGTAAGTATATGGTACTGACATAGGTGTGAGAGATGCAAAATAAAAAACAATTCTTGTCCTTAAGGTCTCAGCTTCTCCTAATCTCACTGTAGTGAGGCAATGGGGGTTGGAGGAGAAGGAACAGGGATTGGGCTCGTATAGCATGTTAACAGATAAATGTGTAATGTACATTGTCCCTTTATGGCCATTTTAATACAGAATAGTTTTGTAATAAAAGGAGCAAAAAAGTGATTTTGCCATGTGACAAGTATATATGTGATAGTTTGAGGAGCAGTCATTGAACACTAACAACTTAGAGGATCAGTAAAATAGTAATTGCCAAATAAATTGAGCCTTGAAGGAAGGCAGGGATTCTAAGAGGCAGAGGGAAAAAGAGCATTTTGTGTATGAGGTTCAAAGTCAAACAGGCAGGAAATTGAGGGATCCAATCTACTCTTCCATTGGGCATTAAAGGCATGTCTTTCATTATTCCACCTACTGAAAAATCCTCCCTTGGGTATCTGTGATTAGTTGTCTCATCTCAGAAAAAAAGAAAATTTCAGTCTCAGTTCCTATAATTCAAAGGATCATCAGCAATGATTAAGTACCTACTATGTGCTAGGCACTATGCTAGGTGCTAAGGATACAAAGATAAATGCAAATTAGTCTTTATCCTCAAAGACCTTATATGTTACTAAGCACCAAAGTACAGAGGTATGATATACTTAGTGTAATTACTCAATTATGTATATACATGTTATCTATATATTTCCATGCACAATCTCATATCAAAAACACAAGAGGGAAAGAAAGAAGAAAAATGAGCAGATAAAAGAAAAATAATATGAAGATTATTGGAGATTAAGAGAATGGCTATGTAATGGGGAGAATTATAAAAAAAGGAATGGGTGGTCAAGAAAGAAACTACCAGATGCTAATGCTTAATATAATATGTAGCTAGAAAGAGAGTAGTATGACCATTTTAACTGAGTTTTTCTTGGAGTTGTCACCTTAAAAAGTAGAGTATGGAATGAGGGTAGGAAGCCAAGAAGGCAGAGCAAAGGCAGGAAGTTGCCTGAGCACTCTCAAATTCCCCTCCAAACAATTGAAATAACATTTAAAAATGACTTCTAGGGCAGCAGAACCGACAAAAGGATGGAGTGAAGATCCAACCATTCTGGAGAGCAATTGGGAGCTATGCCCAAAGGGCTATAAAACTGTGCATACCCTTTCATTCAGCAATACCATTTCTAGGTCTGTATTCCAAAGAGATCATACAAAAAGGAAAAGGACTCACATGTACAAAAATATTTATTGCAGCTCTTTTTGTGGTGGCCAAGAATTGGAAATTGAGGGGATGTCCATCAATTGAGGAATGACTGAACAAGTTGCAGTATATGAATGTAATGGAATACTATTTTGCTACAAGAAATGATGACCAGGTAGATTTTGGAAAAACCTGGAAAGACTTCCATGAACTAATGCTGAGTGAAGTAAGCAGAATCAGGACGACATTGTATATAGTGACGATCACATTGTGAGATGATCAACTTTGATAGACTTAACTCTTTTCAGCAATACAATGATCTAAGACAATTCCAAAAGACTCATAATGGAAAATGCTGTACATATCCAGAGAAATAACTATAGAATCTGAATGCAGATAAAAGCATACTATTTTCTTTCTTTTTCCCCCCTTTCTCATGGTTTTCCTCTTTTGTTCTGATTCTTCTTTCACAACATGACAAATGTGGAAATATGTTTAATATGATTGTACATGATAGAATATATCAGATAGCTTGCCATCTTGGGGAGGGGGAAAGGGAAGGAAGAAGAAAGAAAAAATCTGGAAAACAAAATCTTATGAAAGTAAATGTTGAAAATTATCTTTACATGTAATAGGAAAAAAGTAAAATGCTATCAAGTGGGGGGGGGGGGGAAAGGTTGAGTGAAACAATTTTCCATCCCAAGACAACTTAGAAGGTTGACAGGAAAGGTCTGTCTCATTAAGGTGAGAGTGGAACCCAGTCCAGGGCAGGTCATGCCCCAACAAGCCAGGAGCAGGTCTTCAGGGCAACTGAATCAATAGCAACAAATTCTGGACCTCTTAGCTTGAAACAGTGCCTCCTCCACACAAGGAGAAGAGTCCAACTTTAACACAAAATTCATAGTCAAAAAATAGGCTGGAACAGTGAACAAAAAATAAACAAAAAGAACCTGACCACAGAAAGTTTCTGTGGAGACAGGGAAGAATGGCAGCAGGCTTGTCCCAAAGACACTGCCTTACTTTGAAGTAGACTTTATTTTAAGTTTATCATTGGTTATAATGGATTCTTCAATTGAGTAACAATGGGGTAAAGGGGAGAACAAAGGAGCTGTTAGAACAGGGGAAAATCCATAGCCTCCATTTCCTAATGTTTTCCAGTGCAGACTTTGGCATGTAAGAACAGAAGAATGATTTAAGATACTTTCTCTTAAACACCTCTGTGACATTTATTCTCATTTTATAGGTGTGAATTCATAATATGGGCAGTGTGATATAGTGGGGTTCAGGGATGGGAAATCCTCTGCCATTGGCACAAAAGAATCTGGGTTCAAATTATAGCTCAGCTAGTTACTTCTTGAGTGACATTGGGCAAGTTACTCAACACTCTGGGACTCAGTTTCCTTATCTTTAAAATGAGAGAGTAGAGGATTTCCAAGTTTCTTTCAAATGCTAAAATCTATGACTCTGTGAATAGACTGCTTCCTTCCTTCTAGTTCCTATAGACCCTGTGCCTACAATTAGACTTTTAGAATATATATTCCTTCCAAGTGAACAGTGCTACCTAGTTGGGGGATGAACAAGCCTTCCATAGGCTTAGTTTACTGAGCAAAAAAAAAAAAAAATTTCTCTTGTTTAAAGTTTTTTTCATAATAAAAATAGAATAGTGCTCAAAATAGAACTGATACAATAAAGTGCTATGTAAATATTAACTATTATTACTGTATACATATGTGTTACCTAATATTTATGTCATATACCTAAATGATCATTTTTTTGCAGAGTGGGGGTGTCTAGACTTGTGATCTCATCATTGTAGTAAAGGCGATTGGAGAATCTATTCAAAGATGGAGATTTATAATTGAACTACAACATAAATTCTGAGGTTTTAGACGTAGAGAAATTATATGACTTGCCCATGATCATAAATCTAGAAGGTGTCAGATCTAGGACTCTAACCAAGGACTTCCTGACCCCAAGGTCAGCCTCCATCTACTTTTCCATGTTGCTTCTCAAAATACTTAAGTCTTTTGTTTTTTTTACTATTTGTTCCCTATAGTATATATATATATGGAACAAATAGTATATAATAATATATATAATAGTATATATATTATATATAATAATAGTATATATATATATACACACATATATGTGTGTATGTGTATATATACACATATACATATACATATACAAGTATATATGTATAAATAAAAACAAAAATATTCAAAGAAAGAATTGAAAAAGAAAATATAACAGTTTGCCACAGCAATATTTTTTTTCATTAATAAAGAGGATATTCTAGTGTTATAGTTGATAGATTTAGAGACTGGACCAGGGATTCTATTGGCTTAGGGAACTAGAAGATGAGGAACTTATTCTCTGCCGTTCCAGATCCGTATTTTCTCTGCATTTATAGCCTTAGAGAGTTTTCCAGAGAGGAATAAAAGGTGATTTGCCCAGGATCATACAGTTTCCATGTGTCAGAAGTGGGACATGCATAAACTTAGGCCTTCCTGGCTCAGCAATCTTTCCGTTATATAGAGGCAGATACAAGGAGCAGTGGAGAGAGTGTTGGGCCTGGAGTCGGGAAACCTTGAGTTAAAATCCTCAAATGTTTACTAGCTGTATGACCCTGGGCAACTTACTTGACCTCTGCCTGCCTTAGTTTTCTGAACTGTAAAATGGGGGTAATGATAGCACCGACCTTTCAGGGTTGTCACCAACCCTGGATGAAGCGAGATGATTCTTGTAAAATGCTGAGTGTGATTCCTGCCATGGTTCCCTTTCCTCCCTCCCCTCTCACTATGCTTTTGACATAGGAGAGAGATATAAAAAATGCAAGTAACAACAACAAGATTTTAAAAATATGCAAAACCAAACCAAACCTTTCAGAAGGGGACATGCGGCAACAAAGGCAAAATATTTATTATCTTGTTGAGGTTAACATATACTTAAGAAAATCAAACTCTAAACAATAGTTTCTGGTTTCATGTGTGATCTTTTTAAAATTTTTGTTTATGTACATCATTGCTGGGTTTTGTCTGTGGTTACTAAGTGTCAAATTTTTAAGCTTACAAAAAAAACCCCAAAAGACTTGGTCAGCTGGTTCTTGGAGGAGAGGCCCTATTCACTGTTTAGACAGATGAATGGCAGTACAGTTATTAGATTAAATGAATATTTAAAGGGATCTCTTGGAAGGAAGGGGAGGGTGTGTGACTTGTCCTCCCCAACATGAAAAACCTCAGAAATAAATTGAAAATAGTTTTTAATTTTTTAAGTCTATGACAGCTCCTACAGATTAAGCAATCAGCCAGACTTTTTTTTTAAATGCCCACCATGTGCTGAGCAATGTGTGCTTGGAGCTGAGATCCAAAAGACCCAAGGAAAAAAGGGAAAAAAACCCAATATTCTCAAGGAGAGACGCCATTTCCAATCAGAGTATAACTGGTAACTTTCAGGCTCCCATTCTACATACTGCAGCTCCAGCTTGGCACTCCCGAAATTCTTTTTTCAGAGCTCTTTGCAAGGTTTGCATGGCAACACTGTTTGCTGGCCTCCCTCTGTCCTGTGCTCCATTAATATAAATCAGTCTGCACAACAACTGAAAGTTGTTTTTTTTATTTTTTTGTGGCGGTGGGGAGGTGGGAGGGATGGCTGACACAATAGGGGCAGAGGGAATGGGACATTTCACTTCTGATTTTCATAGAGACTTAGGTATGATCCTAATCTTTCCCATGTCAAGAGAATGCACTTTTTTTTAAAAAGGCAGCAAATAGCGTGGATCAAGGATCAGTTGTGTCTTAGTTGTTTTCCACAGGAACCCTAAACATGATGAGAACACTCCTCTCTTCTTCCTTTCTTCCTTTTTCTGTGACTTAGATTAGCATGACTCCTGATGCTCCATTTGAGTTGGAACAATTACAATGTGAGTGAAATGGAATCATATGTAGTATGCTGGAACTCCCTGACAATTGCTGCTGACGTGAGATTTTAAGTGTGATTGTGTAAGAATTTAGTTCCAGTTCTTCTCTTGCCCGGCAGCAAAGATATTAGTGAAAATTGCATTAGAGCCCAGTTTTCCCTAATGGCTCCTTGTGAAATGACTCTCCTCTGATGCTCCACTGCTTATGGAGGCTTTTCACAATAAGGAATGACCAGCTGCTCTGGTTTGAACTCCTAATATTCAAAGGAATTTAATAGCAATTACTTCTCCGGAAAACCTTCTGAATTCCCTATGAATCAAAATACAATCAGCTGAGCAGGTCCTTAGACAAGTGTGTGTGTGTGTGTGTGTGTGTGTGTGTGTTCACACATGTGTGTGCGTGTGCGCGCGTGCTTCAGACTTCAAATTTGAGGTCATTTGCCAGGATCTCCTTGTCTCTTTCTGTTCATCTCATACCACTCAGATGTTATAACCCACTATATCCTTCTTCACTCCTGTCACAATTGAAGAGTTAGATCTTTTCCTTGACAAGGCAAAACTCTCCATACTCCCTTGATCCCTTTCCATCCTGGCTTTTCCAGCAGATTGTACCCATTATCTCCTCTCCTCTCTCTCTCTCTCTCTCTCTCTCTCTCTCTCTCTCTCTCTCTCTCTCTCTCTGCCTCTCTTC
>JAQQSV010013993.1:0-12395 GCA_028646515.1 Pseudochirops corinnae | reverse complement strand
CCATAGAAACAGGGAAATTGTTAAGGTACGTGGGTTGGGAGGAAAGATGATAAGTTCTCTTTTCAGTTGTCTAGAGGATATCTAGGTCAACATTTCCAATAAGCAGTTGATAAAATAGACCTGGAATTCGGCAGACTAATACTGTTATCTGGAAGTTATCTGAATAGAAGTGACAGTCAGATCCATGGAAGCAAATGATGTCACCAAGAAAGAGTGTGGAGAGAAACCAGTACCAAGTTATAGGGAACCCTCACAGTTTAGGAGCAAGATAAGGATGATGAGCCAACAAAAGAGACTGATAAGCAGTGGTCAGATAAAAAGAAGGGAAACAAAGAAAAACGGGTACCACAAAAATTCAGAATATAGTAGCCAGGAGTGAACAACAGTGTTAAATGCTTCAGAGAGGTCAAGAAGATGAACACTGAAAAAAACACCATCACATACGGCCATTAAGAGATCAGTGTTAACTTCAGAGAAAGCAGTTTCAACAGATTGATAAGGTTGGAAATTTGATTACAGAAGAGTTAAGAAGTGACAATAAAAAGAGAAAGTGGCAGCAATAAATGTAGACAGCTTGTTTTTGGAGTTTGGCTATGAATGGGAGGAGAAATATGTGACTATAGCTTAGGAAAATGGTAGGGTCAAGTAAGGGGCGTCTTTTTTTTTTTTTTTTTTTTTTTTGCTTTTTTGGAGGGCAGGGCAATTGGGTTTAAGTGACTTGCCCACAGTCACATGGCTAGTAAGTGTTAAGTGTCTGAGGTCATATTTGAACTCAGGTCCTCCTGACTCCAGAGCTGGTGCTCTATTCACTGTGCTACTTAGCTGCCCCAAGTGAGGGTCTTTTTAATGAAAAGGGGAGAACTGAGTATATTTGTAAGCAGCAAGGAATGAGCCAATAAATGAATAAATAAGAAGATATAATAAAGGGATCAAGTACAGGGATTGACCTTGGCAAAGAGAATTGCCACCTTTCATTAATCTGGAGTAAAGGAGTAGAGAATGGAAGGTAATGTTAAAAAGTTTTGAAATACTGAGAATAAAATTAGAGGAAGCTCACAGCAAACAGACTCTGTTTTCTTAGAAAAGTAGGAAATGAGATGATAGGGTACTAGAAGAGGATTGAGAAGAAGAGAAGTTTTAGAATAGCCACTGCAGGGAGTGAAATACAGAATTAATCAGAGAGAAGTAAAAGGATTGCCTTTCTGCAGCAAGGGCCCTATTGAGATTACATATCCAACAGTCATCAAGTCTTTACTTAAAGACCTCCAATGAGAAGAAATTCACAAGCTCCCAAGGCAGATGATTCTTCTTTTGAATAATTCTAAATAGCAGAAAATAAGCCAATAGGGAGAAATTGTATTATTCCTCTGGTTCATCTGCCTAAGTCATACATCATAAAGTTCAATGAATTTTAGAGGTTATGTGATCCAACCCCTCATTTTATAGACACTGAAGCCCAAAGAGACTGATATACCCAAATTTATAAAAATCATAGAATAATAATTAGTGGAGGAGTCTTTAAAAATCACCAGGTCCAAACTGTATCTGAGTGAAAATATACTCTAAAATACTACAAAAAAGGATTCGTTCAGGCCCTTTGTGGTCTCTCTACTTTTTTGAGAAGAAAATAATCATTAAGGAAAATCCGGAATTGAATACTGCGTCTGCTTTTGACAAAGATCAAGCACGAATTGCCATTTTGATCACTGAAGGTTCCTCCTGTCCCCTAATGTCACATCTCCCTTGATATTTTCCAAACTCTGCTTCCACTAATTCCATCTGACTGGATGATCAAAAAGGTAATAAAATGACTGAGTTAAAATTTCAACCCAGGTCTTTTGATTCCAAATCCAGTCTTCTTTCCATTAGACCCTGTTGCCTCAAAGAGGAGACAGCTATTTTCCAAATGGCTTCTTTAAACTCGAACCTGGGGTCAATGGTGAGATACCAAATGCTCCATTTCCAGAGAGAATGAAAAACTCAAATGAGGACTCAGATCTTCATTCCTTTATAGAGTGCCATTATGCAATGCTTTTTATCTGTGTTAATAATAGTGAGATTTTTACAAGACAATATGGAATTTTGTTCCATGTTGCTTTATGAACTTGATATTAACAGTTTATGACTCCATATTTAAAAAAAATAAGAACCCTCTCAAACTTCTATTCTTCTCACTTCTTTCTATGAAATAAGGGACAACTTGGACCCAGGAGATAGTAGACATGATACAAAATGATGGCAATATTGAGAAACGTAAACGAGCTCCTACTCACCTTCGGTTTCCTTTCATTGAATGGGCAATTCCACCAATAGACTCTGGTAAGTGACAGTATGGCCACCCAGTCACACTTGACTATAAACAATGTCTGACACGTTATTTCCCTAACAACACATGAACAAAGATCAGAGAAATTCTCTATTTGTTTTTTTTTTTTCTGCTCATAATTCATCTTTACCCTTTACCTGTCTGCCTTAGCTTTCACCTCAACTTCTGGCAACTGTCTAAGACCTAAAATGACAACATTCTACCCTGTCTTCTCACAGTTTCCCAGGGTCACACCAATGCATCATCTTTTATAGCAGTACAGGCAATAGCAGGACTAGTGGTAGGCAGCTGAAGTCCTAGGGTTAGCCACCCTCTCCAATGGGCTTTCTATCTAAACAAGCTCACATCAATAAGAAAATTAATCCATACAGCATATAACATTTATATAACCACTTAAAATAATTAGATATATAATTTTAAATCCTAAACATAACCATATTAACAAAGAAAAAAAGAAAACAGTATATCAAATAAAGAATATAAATAGTAAAATACATCATGATATGTACATAAACCTGGATAATGCTTTTCCATAATTCACTTAGTACCTATGGTGAACTATGGGAACATACATATTGGAACCTGAAAAGTAAACACATGAGGGAGAAAAACTGAAGTGCTTAAGGTAACTCAAAACTTTGGACTGCAGGTTTCAATGTTATTTTCCATTCAGGAACATCTGTAGCATATGTAACAAGCTGAGGCTCACTGTTTAACTGTTGATCCTTACTACTTTTCAGTTAAGGAAATACTATTCTCTACTTGAATTACAAGTTCAGTATTTAGAATGTGTTAACTTTCAATGTAAATCACAGTTCTCTTTAAGTTAGGGAACTGCAATGCTCATCAGACCAGCTCTCTCTCTCTCTCCCTCTCTCTCTTTTTCTCTCTCTCTGTTGATAGACACCAGATGTCATTAGAGCTCTTGGCCAAAGAAGTCACTTTTCTCTCCAACCAATGCAGTGGTTCTCAACCTTCCTAATGCCACTACCCTTTAATATGCATATGTGGGCATATCTGCATGTGGGCAGACCTGCCTAGAGACAAATAGAGGAGCGGTGTCTCAGTTCCTAAGACCATCGGAAAGATGTGTTTTCCAATGGTCTTAGGCGACCCCTGTGACCCCTGTGAAAGGGTCATTCAACCCCCAAAGGAGTCGCAACCCACAGGTTGAGAACAGCTGCAATAGAGAATCATTCAGCAGAGGCCTTGTCTTAATTTACTGCTTCTGTCACAACTCAAATAAAGTAATTTTTTTCAGCCCTCCTACTATTTTTTTCCTTCTCCTCAGGTTTTTCTTCAGTTCTTGTTGTTCTTCTTCCTCTTCTGCTACTTAATCCAATGATTTAAATAAGAACTTCCTGATTCTCAGTGATTCACTTATTGCTTAAAGAAGTCTCAATCCCACAAATTTCCTCTATCAAACTGGCAGTCCTTTTTTAATCACACCTCAGTCTCCAAATGTGTATATGATTTCTCATAAAATATGCATGTTAGTCATAAAAATGTTCATGCATATGTAAATTATCCAAGGTATCCATCATGTTCCAAAGTCTTCAACAGGATACACTATCTCGGAGATTCCCTTGAATCTAAGTTTCTTGACCATCATATCTTTCTAGTTTTTAATAAATAAAAAGTCTTTCTCTGCCTCTTTATAACATTAAACATCACTCTAGGGCAACTAGATGGTGCAGTAGATTGAGCACCGGCCCTGGAGTCAGGAGGCCTGAGTTGAAATCTAACCTCAGACACTTGACACACTTACTAGTAGTGTGATCTTGGGTAAGTCACTTAACCCCAATTACCCTGCCTTCTCCCCTCTAAAAAAAAAAAACCAAACATCACTCTACTTTATTGAAAAAGATCCACGTCCTCACATCTGTATCACAGATAATTTTCTCTCCAAAACTGTCCAAATTTTATCTGAAATCTCTTTCTTCTTATATCTATTAGTAAATTAAAATAAAGTTCTTTTTCTACTCCTGTCAGTCATAAAAATGTTCATGCAAAACAGCAGCAATATCTTACATAATCTGATAATCAGTATAAATCTATTTTGTGTAAAAATGTTTTTCTGTTCTTTTCATCACTAAACAGCTATATTTAACTTAAAGTACATTACACTTTAATGGACATGATCTCTTCAGTGTTGGCACTCTCTCCAAAAGTAGAGATCATAATCCATCCACACTTTCTCCTCCAATACATACTCTTATCCATGTTCCACCATTAAATCCTCCAAAGAAGGTTCATCCAGTTTCCTGGGGGTCCTCTGTTTGGTCTCCCTGCCTCATATCTTTCCACTCCAATTCCTCTTCCATTCAACTAAGTGATTTTTCTAATGTGTAGATCTGACTTTGTTACCCTCCCCCACAAAATTCAATAAACTCCAGGGGCTCCTTATTACTTCTAAAATCAAATATAAAGTACTCTAGGTTTTTTTTAATTGAATGCTTTTCATAATCTGGCCACTACTTAGCATTCCAGTCTTCTTACACTTCATTCACCTCAAAGCACTTTACATCCAGCAACACTAACTGACTTATTGTTCCTCAAACACCACACTGCATTTCTTGCCTCTCTGCCTTTTCCCCCAAGCCTGGAATGCTGTCCCTTCTCCTCTCCACCTTTCAGTTTCCCTGGTTTCCTATAAGACTCAGCTCACATCCCACCTTCTGCTGGAGATCTTGCCCAGTCTCCCTAGATCAGTGGTTCTCAACCTTCCTAATGCGGAGACCCTTTAATACTCATACGTGGGTGTATCTGCACGTGAGCAGACCCACTTGGAGACGGATAGAGGAGCAGTGTCTCGGTTCCTAAGACCATCAGAAATATGTGTTTTCCGATGGTCTTAAGCGACCCCTGTGAAAGGGTTTTTTGACCCCCAAAGGGGTCACGACCCACAGGTTGAAAACTGCTGCCCTAGATGATAGAACTTTCCATCTATGTCATTATTCACACTATTCACCCATTAGACTGGGATATCCTTAAAGACATCTACTGTTTTTGTCCTTTTTCTGTATCTGCAGAATTTAGCACACTGCCTTCACAAAGTAAATGCTTAATAAATGCCTTTCAATTTGATTTCCTCTAGATCTCTAGATATGATTATACAGACATTATTGAACCAATGTATTATGTAGACTGTTCCTTGTTTTTACCACCTGGCCATCTACCTCTTTTTCTAATCAGGCATTGATTTGATATCTTTTACATTATTTGGTAATGCATGAAAAGTTTCATGTGTGTAATTTTTCATGCATCTCTGAATTGCTCATTTTAGCCAGCAATTTTAATTCCTCAGAAATTATGATTTGTACTTGTATAGCATCATTAAAAGCATATTCACATTAAAAATGGAATTTTGCTTGAGGAAGGTCTTTGCGTTTAATAAAAGCCCTTCACAATTTCCCAAAAGCAATCCAGTCCACTTTTCCTCATATTCAGTACTGGGCCAAAATCATTGTCCATCTGCGTTATCTGACCAGGATATATATCATAATGGACCAGTTGTCCAACCAACTAGATATCATTGCATAGGCCATAGACATTTTTGTATCCTCATCCTATATTCATAGGGTAAATTGTTGTGTGATTATACATTTGGGGAGACTGCAGTATCTATGCCTTGATAAAATCAGAGTAGATCTACATGACAGAAACTCTCCATGTGGCTATGTAAATCACTGTCTAAGTCAGTTACTTCTTAACAAAATGGAAACTGAGTTCCATTCCACAAACACTTATTAAGCCCCTAGTATGTGAAGAAAATACAGTGTTAAGCACTGAGGAAAATGTAAAAATTAAGACATAATCACTGACTTCATGGAGTTTATAATCTAGGAGGATATAGTATTTTTAAAATAACTATAATGGAAGATAATGAAATGATGAATGTCTTTAATACATGCATACAAAGTGCTTTTCAAGATCTCAGGTAGTAAAGGTCACTATTGACTGGGGACATCTAAGGAAGCTTCATGGAAAGAGGGATAGTTGAACTGAAACAAATTCAACAAGCAAAGGTAGGGAAAAGTGCATTAATGTTTGAGCAAAATTAGAAAAGCATTGTACATATGAGAGACAATGAGTAGTCATACTTGTCCAAAATGTTGGGCACATGAAGGGACATAAGTTGAAATATGACTGGAAAGTTAAAGTGGTGACATACTGTGGAGCTTTGAATGCCATACTAAAGGGTTTGGAGCTATGATGGATTTTTTAACAGTAGAATAGAATGATTATACCTTTGTAAAAGATAAATTAATCTGGTAGTAATTTATAGGATGATTGATGAAGGCATAAAGACCAGTCCAGAGTCTATGGTAGTAGCCCAAGCAAGTGATAGGAGAATGGAAGCAATGGGAATGCAAAAGAATGAACAGAGATGAGATATACCACATATGAAAATGGAATCTCTAGGACTTGACAACTGAATGTGGGAGGGGTGTGAGAGGGAAAAGTCAAAGATAATAGCAAGATTTCAAATTCAAAATATTCATTGAAAGGTACTATTGACAAAAATAGAAAAGGCAGAAGGAGTATCAGAGTTTAGCAAAGTGAGTTTTAAGTACCAGTGGGGACTTTCAGTTCCAATTTTCTGTTTACAAATATCCAGTGGTCAGTTGGAAATGTGACTCTGGGACTTAGAAAGCACAACACTAGAAATAACAATTTAGGAATCATCCACATAGAGGTAAAGCCCTGGAAATGGGTGAGATTTCAAGAGAGAGAGATGATAGAAAAATAAAAGAGGGCAAATGAATACCTCAGGAAATACCTACACTAAGAGAAGAAAAACTATGTCACCTCCACCACTGATTTCTTCTTTGTGCATTTGGTCTTGTCCTACTTCCTTTTCCATCTTCCACTTCCTTACTGCCTTTTCCACTTCCTCATATAGCACCTATGAGATTGAGGAGTGCAGCCCAAAATTCCATTTCTAATGTGAATATGCTTTTCATGATGCTATACAGGTACAAATCATAATTTCTGAGGAATTAAAATTGCTAGCTAAAATGAGCAACCCAGAGATGCATGAAAAATTACACACATGGAACTTTTCATGCATTACCAAATAATGTAAAAGATATCAAATCAATGCCTGATTAGAAAAAGAGGTAGATGACCAGGTGGTAAAAACAAAGAACAATCCACCACCATTGATGATGAAAACAATTTGTTACAGAATTGCTATTCCAATTCTATTTTTTTTTTTTATTTCTTCACTTTCATCTATAAATGTCCTTGGTATGGTCTGACTTGGTTCAATCTCAGGCTGAATGTTCTACACACTCATTTAAACTGCCTTTATTCTTTGCTGTTTTATGAATGATATTTCTCATAATTTTCTATCATTCTCTTTGGTAATGTTTTAAGATGAGTGGATAGTCTAAATAATAAGAGCTAGCATTTATTAGGTATGCTAAAGTTTACAAAACACTTTACATATATTAACTCATTTGATTGTACAGCAACCCCATAGTCAGGTGCTATTATCTTTCCCATTTTGCAAATGGGAAAACTGAAGTTAAGAGCGGCTTGCACTGGATCACATAGCTAATAGGAATCTAATATAGGATTCAAACTCAGATGTTCCTGATTCTCAGTTCAGCAATCTATTCACTGTGCCACCTAGCTGGCTCACCTGCTGCCCTTGGCTACCATGTCATTCCATTTGTCAAGATCAAGCATTTCCTGGCTAACTCATTTTCTGGGTTCTTTCAACATTCTTTTTTGTGGCAATTCTTTTATTAAAAGGAATTAAACTTGTATAGGATTCAGCTTGTGCTTTGTTAATGACTTTTCTTATCTATATCTTATTTTTCAGGATCAATAGCTCCTTTGACTAGAACAGATTGAAACCACTGTAATTGCACACGGTTACTTATCTTTTCCTCTCTTTCTACTTTGGTGTTGAATTTCTCTTTTTTTCTAACATGGTCTCACTGACCACGAACAACTAATTTGGAAGTAACTTTCACATCAGTAACATGTTATTTCCAGCCTTTTAAGATATAGTCCATTTCATTTTTTGTGATGATGTTAAACTAAGTCCAGCATTTCCTAATTCTCTTTATAGAGAAAGTGTTCCTGGAAGTCGGGGACTTCTAGAACATCCACAAAACTTTTGTTTCTTAATCTTGAAGCATTTTTACACCATATTTTTCATTGCTGGAGACAGAAATGGCAAAGCGCTCCAGTATCTTTGCCAAGAAAATCCTAAATGGGATCACAAAGTATCAAACATAATTGAAACAACTGAACAACAAGAATCTTACCTGCCTTCAAAGAGCATACATTCTAATAGCAGAATACATACAAAGAGGAAGTCAAATAGGAGATGTTGAACATAAGTATGGCATAGATATGGGCAAAATAAGTGTTAAGATAAGACTAAGGCTCACCTATCAAAGCCCAGTGTCCCAGGGGCAGAGTCCAAGGTTCCAGTTCAAGTGGGTGACGGATGAGGATAATGGTAGCGTGGTATGGATATGGCCATGGAGATTTAGAGACAACTACAATGTTCTGGCAACTGCATTGATTTGTTCCCAAAGCTGAAGAAATGAAAGAAGAAAGGTCCTAGAGGCGCAACATAAAAATGATGATAAATAGACAAAAATTATTTTGCAGGTTTGAATCAAGCTAATGCAATGCCATCACCACGCATATTAAAAACTCACCTTCCCATACAGCTGTTGCCACCGTCCTTCTTAGAGAAGGGCTGTAAGGTAAGAAGCAGGTGACAAACCTTGGAACCTCTTAAAGCAGGCTTCATCCAGTCTTCTAGAAACAAACTTCTCCTGGTCTCAAAGAAACTAATCTACAACTAAGTCAAGTAATTTGTTTTTTATGGGATAGAGGAGGGATAGACCTATGATTTCATTGGGATAGGGAATTACCAGACAGCAAATTCCTGCTATCAATACAGATGATCACTATCTCCAACTTATGGTGGTAAGGAGTTGCCTAGACCAATGAGAGCTACAGTCACTTGTCACACAATCAACATGGATTCAAGGAAGGACTTGAGCCTAAGTTTTTCTGACTCTGAGGCTAACTCTTTATCAACTATGCCATGCTATGTCTAAGCCCAGTAACATATTTCTTTTTTTTTCTTTGGCATGACTTTGCTCTTTTTTAATTGATCTGTTTATTTACTTTTAGTTTACAAGATTCAGTTCCATAATCCCTTGAGTTTCAAATTTTCTCTCTTCCCTCCCCGTCCCATAGCAGCATGCAATCAAGCATAGGATCTGCAAATCCAGTAACATACTTCTATCATGATGACTTTGTATCCTTCCTGTCACTCACAAAAATAGCAAGTTACTCACAAGAAAGCAACCTCTAAATGTAATTGTGAGACAGTGTTGAGATTAGAGGTATCAAACCTAAAAAAGGCCTAAAGAGATGAGCAGAACCAAGAGAACATTGCATACAGTAACAGCAATATTGTTTTAATATTTGAATGCATAAGCTATGTTGACTATTATAAATACCCAAATAACATACTCCTATATAACACACCACAGTACCTAGTCAATATTAGTACTAGATGACTAACTAGAAGTTAATTTTTGAGATCCAAGGAATAAATAGTTGATAAATGAATCAATTATAGCTAACTGAGATTGTAATTTTTTTTCCTCTATACACTTAACACCTTTTTTTCTTTTCTCCTCTCTCATGACCAATTTCAGATAATCTGTGTGGCAAGAAATGCCAAGGACAACTTGGTATCCTATTACCATTTCCAAAAGATGAATGCAGCACTTCCTGATCCAGGAACCTGGGAGGAGTATTTTGAAGATTTCCTGGAAGGAAAAGGTGACAGAATCCAACTATATTGTTGTTACCAACAGAACCTTGAAAATACAGAGAAATCTGTGACCCCTTCATGAGGAGCTCTACCCTCTTTTGTTTTTAAGGGTGACCCACACTCTCTCCTGAATGCATTCTCAATTCAAACAAATTTACACTTTTTTTTTACCTGTCTTTTATAGTGTGCTGGGGTTCTTAGCATGATCATGTGAAAGGATGTTGGGATGCAAAAGACAAATATCCCATTCTCTGCCTCTTCTATGAGGACATGAAAAAGGTGAGGGCTCAATCCAGTTTGTCAATCATTAGTATTTACTAAGGGTCCACTAAGTGCATATAACTATACTTGGCACTTCAGAGAAGGAGGTAGAAGACTGCCCTGATAATAACAACCTTGTTATGTTCATCATATGCTGTATTTTAAACATTGCTTTACAAAGTAGTGGTAATAAGGTTTTTTAAATGCATAATTGCATTGTTACTATGTATGAAGGAAACTGATTCTCCTGTAATGATTCTAAGAACCAATCACAGAAGCTGTGGATATTTTGCCTGGGAAAAGTGGCATCTTTGTAAACTTTCCCCCAAGTAATGTTCTGTACCTTGTTCTCTGGTATTATAACCTAGACCTAACGTCATCAGTAAGCATTGATTAAGCACTTACTATGTAAGAGGCACTGTGCTAAGTACTGGGGATACAGTGATAAGAAAAATTTGTACTTCCCCAGACTGAGGCTCTGGTATTATTTACTAGTCATAAAATCAGGTCAACAAGCATTAATTGTTTACTGTGTACCAGGCATTGTGCTAAGCACTGGAGATGCAAAAACAAGAAAAAAAAATACAGTACCTACCCTCAAGGAGCTTCCTTGGAGGAAGACAGTGATAATTAAGATATTTCTGCCCAAAAAGGAATTGAACTACCTATACCCTTTGACCCAGAAATGCCACTATTTAGTCTGTTTTTGAAGATAATTACGGAAGAGATGGCTAGGTGGAACAGTGAATAGAGCAATGGCTCTGGAGTCAGGAGGACCTGAGTTTAAATCTGGTCTCAGACACTTAACACAAAAACTAGCGGTGTGACCTTGGGCAAGTCACTTAACCCCAATTGCCCTACCTTCTCCACTCCAAAAAGAAAGGAGATAATTGGGGGAAAAGGAAAAGAACCTATATGTTCTAAGATGCTTATAGCAGCCCTCTTTGTGGTGGTAAAGAACTGGAAATTGCAAGAATGCCCATAAATTGGGGAATGGCGAAACAAGTTGTGGTATGTGATTGTGATAGAATATTACTGTGCTATAAGAAATGATGAGCTCAATTATTTTAGAAAGACATTGAATGACTTGAGAAAAATGAGTAAAACTAAGATAATATTGTTTTAATAATAACAGCAACATTGTTTTAATAATGACTTTGAGCAAATAAGTTATTTTGACTATTATAAATACCCAAATTAATTATAAAGGACATACAAAGAAAGACACTATCATCATCAAGAGAAAGAACTGATAAGTAGAAGTATGAATACAATAATTGTGTGTGTGTATGTGTGTCTAATGGTAATCATCTCTAGGGTGAAGGGGGGAGGGAAGAAAAAAAATATACATGATAATTTTGGTGTATATTTGAAAGGAATGCCAAGTTGTGCATAGTAGATTTTCAGTTTCACGTGTAATCATCTTTTCTATTATACAATGTTATGGAAATACTTCTTTATTCCATAAATTAAAAATTAAATTTAATAACAAAAAAAGATAGTGGAGAACTGAAAAAAAACCTAATGCACTTTCTATTATATTGTACTATGTGTTATGCTGGGCTGAAGGTTCACACTATCATAAGTACTATGTAACACAATATAATACACCATGAAGGTTCTATGCCATAAGCAAATATGTCAAGTTGGAGAGGATTTCCAGAAAAAAAAAAGAGAAGAAACTTCAGAAGGGAAAAAAGTGTCCTTGAGAAGTATACTTTTCTGTAGAGGTAGGGCCCTACCTCTATTATTTAGTTCTTTTTCACATTTATTCTTTAAATGTTGAGTTCAAATTCTCCCCCTCCTATTGAGAAGGCAAACAATATGATTGTCAATTATATGTATAAAGTCATGTAAAACATACTTCCATATTAGCCATATTTCAAAAAAAGCAAGAAAAATGAAGTGAAAAAATTATACTTCAATCTGCATTCAGAGTTCATTAATCCTCTCTATAGAGATATATAACATTTTTCAACAGTTCTT
>JAQQSV010013992.1:0-12395 GCA_028646515.1 Pseudochirops corinnae | reverse complement strand
TTATGTACTCATCCTCACCATGAACAATTTAGTCAAACAGAAAGACACACACACACACACACACACATACACGTAGATAGACAGAATGATAGAAAAATTTCCAAATATTTACATCTGTATTCCTGTAAAAAAAAAAGGGGGGGGGGGGTTGTAGCTGTATTTATACAGTAATTATATGTATTTTGAAAGATGAATTCCCAAGCATTTTCATATTCTTTAGTAATTTTAAATATGATTTCTCTCTCAATATCTTCTTTTTGGGTTTTATTGCTGTTATGTAGAAATGATGATGATTTGTGTGAATTTATTTTATTTATTGTAAGTTGGCTAAAGTTAATATTTCACTTAAATTTGAGTTGATTTTCTACAACTTCTTAAATATACCATCTCATCTGCAAAAATTTTAATTTTTCTTTCTTTACCTATGCTAATTGCCTCACATTCTTTTTCTTGTCTTAATTGCTATAGTCTGCATTTCCGATTATATGTCAAATAGAAGTGATAATAATATCTCTTTTTTTTCTCCCTTGATTTTATTGAAAACCTTTCTGGTTCCTCCCTTTCACATATAATGGTAGCTCTTGCTCTTCAAGGTATATTTATCATTTAAGTAAAGTTCATTTAGTCCTTTAATTTTACTGTTCTAAAAGAACTGTGTGTTGTATTGTTCAAAATCTTATATTCTGCATTTATTGAAATATTCATATATATGTGTATGTCTATATGTGTGTGTATTTAGATTGACAGAAGTAAGTTTTTGGTGTTCCCTATATTAAGCCACTCCTTTCTTCCTAGTATAACTCTAACCTGATGATATAGAATCTTTGTTACATTTTGTTTTGTCCTGTTCACTAACATTTTATTAGAAATATTTTTATGTGCATTAGAGTTACTAGTTACTAGTTTTCTTTTCATGTTTTGGCAACTTTTAGTTTGCATATTATGATCATATTACTGTCATAGACATACTTTCTTGTTTCCATTTTTAAAAATAATTTTTGCCAAAGGAAAAAGTTTATGCGATTTGGAATTAAATCTCTGAATTTTTTATTTCATAGAATTCATTTCTACCTGGACTTGGAGTTCCCCCCTGTTTTATGAATTATTTTAAGTATACATTCTTTCATCCATGTATAGACCCTATGGATTAGAAAACTTTTGAAGTTTCTTCCAACTTTGTAATTTTAGTATTTTATGGCTCCCTTGATCTAGTCTTATGATTTTATGAGTCTTTCAAGGCCAACAAAAACGCCATGGCACTTTGAAAAGAGGCTATGTGCAATGATAATGTCAAGTGTGATTTAAAACAGTCCAAACAGGAAATCTGGGAAATCCAACATGTACACAATATAGTAAATGAACAAAATAAGTATATGGAGGTGAGAAGACATTACATGTAATGTCCATCTAGGCTAAATTAAGTAATGGAATGCTACAAGCTAAGGCCAGAGAAATAAGCACAATGTGGATGGTATAAATTGTCTTAGAGTCACTGAAGGTTTTAAACAAGAGAGAAGAATGCCCCAAATGCATGCCTTACCATGGTTTTTATTTGTTTGCTTGTTTATTTTATTTTATTTATTTTGTTTTATTTTATTTTATTTTATTTTATTTTATTTTATTTTATTTTATTTTATTTTATTGTTTTTGTGCTATGTGGCTGTACTGGAAGCTGGGAGACCAATTAGAAAGCAATCAGAATAGTACAGGTAAAATAGTAATGGGGGCTTTAAGTAATGATGACTGTGGGGCTAGAAAAGGAATCATATTTTAGGAATATTTTCAAAGTACAATCTATAAGACTCAGAAACTAATTGAATATATTTGGGGGAGTTGAGCAGAGGGGAGAGTCACTGAGGATTCTAAGATCATGAAGCTAGGTGATGAGAAGGATAATAATATCTTCAAGCAACATAAGGTAGCTAAGGGCAGTGACATTTAGGGAGAGAGTAGAGCAAGTCCCAGATTGTAAAGAAATGAAACAAAACAAATATGGTTTAGATGCAATGAATTGAGATGACTGGTACCTAAAATATAGAAATGGAATTCATCATAAATCAATGAATGAATGAATGAATGAATAAGTACATAAATCAATGAATAAGTAAATAAATTTTATATTTATATTCATATATATTTGTTATGTTTGTTTCATTGTTTCTTTTTAGGTATCTACAAAGAAGTTATAATTGAATTTAAGAGAATCCTTGAGATCATCAAGGGCAAAAGTGTAGAGGGGGGGGAAAGAGAAATGATCCCAAGGTAGAGACTTAGGAGATGTCCATGACAGAAGATAAATTATGATCTTGCAAGAGATACTGAAAAAAGGAGTTCCAACTATCAGAGGAGAACCAGGAGAGATGGGTGTTTCTGAAGACAAGAAGAGAGACTATATTGGAAGCAGATGTAGACAGCAGGAAAAGCTTTAGAAATGTTAAGAATGAGAACAGAGAAAAGGCCATTATATGTAAGAAGTCATTAAGCTAGTATTTATAAAGTGTCTCCTGTGCACCAGGCACTGAGTTCAGCACTGCTAAATGTTGTGTTACTCAGCTAAGTTATCATTAATGGTCTCTGAAAGAGAATTTCAGTAAAGTTGTGGGGTTAAAGACCTCTGTGTCTCCTTTTTCTGATTAGCCAATTTTTTCATTGAACTCCCATTTGAGTAAGGTGCCAAGTTCATTCACATTCTTTCCTTCGTTGTTCTCTGCAATCCAATGTTCACTCCTTTCTCCACCACAACCTAGAAGCTGTCTCTCCTTTGAAGATCACTTCAAATCAACAGCAGGCTTTGAAGCCTCAAAATGGAAAATAAGGATAAAGAAAAGAATTCAAGTGGCTTTAAGGTAGGTACTGAGAGGATGAATACAGAATCAAATAAAGCATTGTTGTGTTCTCAAAAGAAATGGGACAGAGGAGGAGAGGGATGGGTTTCTGAGTTTGGACAGGATCATAAAGTCTATTTTGGCCAGATTGAGTTTGAAATTACCATTGGGTATCCAAATAGAGATGATCAACAATCAGTTCTTGTGGGTTTTCCTTCAGGAAATAAATTAGGGCTGTATATGAAGATTTAGAAGTCATCTGCATAGAGGAAATTCAACCAATGGGAGCTGATGTGATCTCCATGATAAGTTTAAACTGAAAAGAGGGTTGAGGATATAGTTTCCCTATTATGTAGCGCACATCACCATCCTCGAAGTCACCCAGACTCTCAACCTAAGTGTCATCCTCCACTCTTCATGATATCTTGTCCCTCTCCCCCAACATCCAGTATGCTGTCAAGGTTTGCTGATAACCTTTGAATTATTTCTCCAATGTACCCCTTGATGCAGATCCTCCACACCTTACCCTTAGACAATTGCAGTAGACTGATGACAAGTCTCCTTGTCTCATGCCTCTCCCCGATACAATATCCATTTCATTCTGCTACAGCGACGATTTTCCGGAAGGGCAAGCCTGACCCTTTCACTGTTTATTCAATCAATTTCAATGGCTACCTTTTATCTACAGGATAAAATACATAATGCTTTGCTTCTTTTTCAAATCCCTCCATAATCTAGTTCGGCCCCGCTATCTTTCCCAACTCTTTACACATTTATTTCCCAATGTACACTCTT
Source organism: Pseudochirops corinnae (assembly GCA_028646515.1). Taxonomy (NCBI): domain Eukaryota; kingdom Metazoa; phylum Chordata; class Mammalia; order Diprotodontia; family Pseudocheiridae; genus Pseudochirops; species Pseudochirops corinnae. Next base: position 8,775 of record JAQQSV010013992.1, on the reverse strand, counting down.
AGAACCAGGCACTGTGGCCTCCTTGATTTTCTTTGAAGAAGACACTCTGTCTCTGACCTTGAGACATTTTCTCAGACGTTCTCCCCTGCACAGATTGCTCTCACTCTTCATGTCAACTTCCAGCTTTCCCTGACTTCTATCAAGTCCCAAATAAAATCCTGCCTTTTACATAAGGTCTTTCCCAACCACACTTAATTCTATGTCTTCTCTCTTTTAGTGACTTCCTACTTATGCTGTATATAGCTTATTTGTTCATCTTTGCTCATGGTCTGTCCCATTAAAATGGGACTTCCTATCTTTTGCCTTTCTTTATACTCCCACTGCTTATCATTGTGCCTGGCACATAGCAGAGGTTTCATAAATGTTCATTGACTAATTGTCTTTGGAGGAAATCCATGGCTAGATGGGAAGACCTGTATAATACCATAGCAGGAGAGAGAGAAGATGCATTCTAACTGACAAAGGGGGCAAAAAAAGGAAAGTAATGCAAAGAAATTTAGGACGAAAGAAGAGGTAATCACGTCAATAATATCAAAAGCTGCTAAGGTCATGAAGTGGGAGGACTGAGAAAATGCCATATAATTTTGCAATTAAGTATCTGTTGCCTCCCTTGATTCAGAGTTCCTATGGGTAGACATATGCACCCAAAGAGGCCAAGACCAACAACTGTTTGCTGAAGATTAAATATTATAAAAATTAATAAATGTAAGAATATCTAGTAACCAGAAGGGAAGACATATAGTGGTGGGCATTTGGTAACCCTTCCCAGACCAACCCTATTCCAAGTTTGTACTCGTCTTGTCCCTTTTGAATAAAAAGCATTTTGAGTCATATTCCAGGAATAAAATTTACCCAAAATCTGAATGATAACAGTGGTAACATTTGCTCCTTCATGGTAGTAACTCCTGTTGGTCATTTCTGATACATATGCTTTATACACATCAGAGGCCATAGATGGTACTAATGGATCATTTCTTGAATTAGAGACATGCTCATTTTTAGGACACCTATTGTTAATCTGTTCAACACATTTAGTTGCGTTGTTTTTTTTTTTTTTTTTCCGTCAATGTAATTTTCCAAAGAGATGCTGGGGATAGCTCTGTGGAACACAGGATAATTTTCTTTGATGATTATGTAGTTTTTCTCCTACCTTTACTTTTCCTTTTTAAAAATATATACATGAAAGTCATTTTGATTATGTTTTAAGACTCTAGGAAAATATTTTGTTCCCAAGCTTTGTTGAGTACACTATCATTATTCTGTTTTTAGCAATGGACTGGAAATCTAAGTCCAATAGTTAGATATCATTTTCTTAATCAGCTATTAATTTTAAAAATTCTCTTCTCTCCTTGCAGGTCTTGCTTTTAGTCGGAAAAAGGGAGAGGGAAAAGATAGTCTGTTTCTTTAAGGTCTTCATTTTCTTGTTCAAGACTTCAACACCTCTAATAATGATGTTGGATTTCCTTTAAGAAGGGCCACTTGTACACGTGTGTGTGTGAATCACCATAGTAGAAGTCATTGTCTGCTTTGAGAATTATCTGGATATTCTTTATTTTGCACTGAATACCCTATCCCAGATGATAGCCAACTACCATCTTACTTTTATCACATTTGCAAATTATGACCTCAGTATCAGGAAGTGACCTATTATTACTATTCATCAGGGCTTCTGAACACTCCCATAATAGTACCTGATAAGGCACAATTTCTTTTATTGGAGGGTAGAGGAGCTGCTTAGCTCTGCTCAGGATGAACTTTATATCTCATATTTAGCACTAAGTGTTTATAGGTTCTTGTTTTTCTTTTAGTTTCTATGTGGTTATAAATCTTCCACTCGCTAACCTTCAGACATACAGCAAGATTCCCTTCTATCACTTCATATACTTCTCTTTCACAATGTTTTTCCATGCTGAAAACTTTTTTTATTCCATTTCTTCAAATAGAACTCTTCCCCTTTTTTGTTGACCTGGAGACTACGAGGCATTTCTTATGTCCCTAGAGTTTCTCTAAGAGGGCTATAATGGTAAACAAAGGAGTACTTTGTTCCTTGTTTCAGTTATTCAAGTGTCTTTGAGCCTCTGCCTGTGATTGTATCAAGTCTTTGCTAGAAACAGAACCTATGAAACCCATACTGTGATGAACTTGCCAAAAGACCATATAAAAGTAAGTGCACAAGCTTGGACCAAGCAAAACTGGGAGGAAGAATGACTGCATGCTGGCACTTTGTCTATCTGTTCTGTTTGTGTTGATTTCACAGAAGAGAGTGAATTGATGATGGTTCTGGCAATGTGTGTGAATTCTTTTGTAGCTCTGCTAAGCTTGATGTGTGGAACTGGACTAGGAGCTGGACCAGGAACTGGCCAGGAACTGTACTGAAGGCTGGAGCAAAGGCTGGATCAGAAGCTAGACTGGAAGCTGGACTGGAAGCTGGACCAGAAACTTGACTAAAGACTGAAACAGAAGCTGGAACAGAAGCTGAACAAGAAGCTGAGAGCTGCCTACTTGTGAATCCAAGTGACATTTAGGTGAATTCAGGCAAGAGCTGGGAGCATGGAAGAGGAACCATGAAGTTTGGGAGTAAGCCTTGAGTCAAGATGGAAGGACCTCTACTTGAATACTTAGTACCAACTGACAAAATTAAGAATGTGACCTAGGAGTGGGAGACCTATGTACTTTGTTCTTTGTACAAAATTGCTCCTTAAGGGTGATTGAGTTAAGCATGATTGGAAGCCAGTCTGCAGTCAAGATGAAAGAAGACTTTAGTTGAGTACTTTATATTGATTGATTCATATTGTGACTTACTGAATGATATCTTTTGTTTAAGACTATGTGGCCACTTTAGTAATAAATCTGCTATGTTATTTTGCTGTGAATGTTGTACTTTGGTTTATGTGAATGTTTTCCTTTTGTTTATTCCTGAACAAATAGAGAGTTCACTATACTATGTGATCAGAACCTTGAAGTTATTCACAGCAGCAGTCCTCAGGAGAGCTGCTTGTGCTTAGCTTTACATTAGTTTCATTGAAGTTGCTCCTTTGCTCTCATATTCAAAAGTTGTTGGTCTCTCAGGTTTTATTTTCAGCTACAAATCACCCTCCTTTCTGTTTTTACATGATCCTCTTTGACATTCCTTTGAGGGATGTGATTGTATATGACACTTTCTTGATATTCCCAGTGCAAAAGTGCTGCCACAAAATAAGTTCTCAATCAATTCATCTTGATTAATTTATTGATTATAATTTATTAATTATAGCATATAAAGGCATAAAATATTTTAATTTATGTATCTCAGATAAGTTCATAATCTGTTTTTAATCATTTTTATTTTATTCTTTCTCATATGATCATAGTAATTGAATAACTCTTTTAGGACTGCTTTGCATAGGTTCCTTAAGGTCTTTCCAGCCTTCTTTACAGTTCTGATTTTTTTTTTTAGCTTCACTTACCTCTTTGTATTCCATTACAATAATTTGCTAAAAATCTTTTTAACTGTACCTTTATTTCTCAATAGTTAGATTGCTTCTCATTTATTACAATTATATGTAATGATGCCATAATTTTTTGAACCAATACGTCTTTAAATAACACTTTCTGTGTATATTATTTTTATAACAGTGAATTTTTTGTGTGAAAGGGTAGGATTATTTTTGTAATTTTTGCTACGTAATACCAGATTATTCTTCCAAAAAAGGTACAACTTTGCACTTCCACTAACAATGAATGATTGTATTGCTCCCCAAAATGTTGCACTAATGTATCAACTCATTATCTTCCATTGAACCGGCTCCTATTTCTGGTATGGCTAGATCTTGCTTGGGGAATGTCCATTTCCCTTAAGATCAAAATCTTCACATTATCTTTAAATATCATTTTTCTCTTCCTAACTTCTAAAAGTGTGCTGTGTCCTCGTAGTTTTATTGTTCTTGTGTTTTTATATAAACTGCTTCTTTTCTATTGCCGCTACAATTTCTCTAGAAAGGTTCTCATGAATACTCATCAGGACTATTATAATGAAGTTTTGATAGTAATTCCCAAAAACCATTTTCTTTTTCCCTTTCCATTAAATCCACCCTTCAAATTGCAGTCAACTTAATCCAGTTGATTTTATAACTTCTTTGCTCAAAATTTTCATATAAATTCTGATCATTTAGCAAATTAATATTTAATTGGCCTCCACAAATTTTCAACTTGAAACTTACTCATCTTTCAACTCTTACTGTCTGTTGCTATTTCTTTTGTCACATCCAATGCTCTACCCAAACTGGATCATTCACTGATGACTATACATGGCTTTCAGTTTGTTTTATTTTTTCATGTGTGTTGTTGTGTGTGTATTCTGAGGAAGGAAGGGGAAGAAATAGGATGAGAACCCGTCCTTTTTCATGTCAATATCTTATTGAACCTTTTGTTTTTTTTACATTTCAATCAATCTGGATATCTCCCCCCCTCCTCATAAGACCTTTCTTTTTCACACAGAAAAACAAATAGGGAAAAGTTACTGGGAATGTGACAGTATCTGGCCACACCTGGAACATTCACCACCTCTTTACCCCACAGCTCTCTACTTAGACAACAGTGTGTTTCATTATCTGTTCTCTTCAAACAAGATTAATCATGGTGATTCATCTGACCTTTTAGGATTCTGTTATTAAACACCTACTAGGGACTGTGCTCTTTATCAAGTGATAAGGTTATAAATTCCCTTCAATGAACTAGATATTGTCTTCCCTAAATTTTTTGTTTTGTCCAGTACCTAACACAGTATTTTTTACAGTGTAAGTATTAAAAAATGTTTAATGAATTGAAACCCTGTCAATCACAGAGGCAATTTAGCTACATTGGGTCATTTTCTGATTTAAACATTCACATTTCCCATGAATGTTGTGGTTGTAAGCATTTTTAATGACAGATTTTCCTCTCATTATTATTGTAGCTTTAAAGAAAAAAAGAAGACAGAAAAAGGAAAAAAAAAGGCTCAAAATAAATGATGGAGTGGCTCTGAAGGAAAAAAAATAATCTCAAGTAAAATGTTGATTTTAATTGGTGTCAGGTATGAATTTTTTCGGGATATATTTGGACCCTTATCACCTCAGAAATGCTTTCTCATAATACCCTCTCTTCACCTCTTCAATGCATCCTGCATCTGGACACTCAGTCAATTTTCCTAATAGATCAATTTTCTTGAGTCATTTCCTTACCCAAAAATTAGCATGATGACTCTGACATTTACTATTACTTTTTTTAGCTTTGCATTTTAAATTGTCCATTTCCTCTTTATACTTATGATTGTAATTCAGGTAACTCCTCCATAGATGAACAGTGGTGCTTTGGATTATCAATCATAATATATGTGTGTATGTATGTATGTATGTATGTATGTATGTGAGAATATAAAATGCATACATGTATTCATAATGTACATGTGTGTTTATGCATATGCACATGTATGCACACATATGTAATGTATGTGAAGGTGCCTATATTTATATCTCCATAGTCATAGATATAAAAAAAAGGAAATAATTTTCTTCTCAAGGAGCTTGTATTCTCTCATGCTCCTGACAAGCAAGCTATCCTTTGTAATGAAGAATTTTTTAAGACTATCAGCTGAAGAAAACAAGCACATAAACTAAGTCCAATAATAGATAGATGCATATATCTATAACTATCTATTCATATGGATCAGTTTGTGTATGTGTGCATGTCTACATTTATGTATCTTAGCCATTAGCCTTGCTTCCACCTCTTTGAGGATGGGAAGGAGGTATGTTTTCTCCTCTCTTATTTAGTGTCATTCCCATATTACATTTACACATAATTAAGTATTTTTTTTCTCTTCCATTCACATCATTTCAGTAAATAGCTGTATTATTTTCCTAGTTCTGATCTTACCACTCTCAGTTCATTTAAGTCATCTAATGTTTCTCTAAATATTCCTTATACATTGTTTCTTATGGCGCAATAATATTCCATAATCTTAGTCTACTATGATATGTCTACTCATCTATTTAACGGAAATCACTTGGTTTCTTTTTTCTTAGTTCATTTTAATTAACCAATCCTCCCCCCCAATAATGTCAGGCAAAGAAGTACTTAGTGCCTTGTCTTTAAGAAACAGAACTTGTGAACACCACAAATTGTGAACCCCACAACTTGTGAATCCCACAGTGGGTGGAACAGGGAAGAGCTAAATACCATATATAAGGAAAAGCCCAAGCTGAGAGAGAGTGGAAGAGGTGAGAAGAACTAAGAAGAAAAATCTTGTGGTGGCACAGTTGAAAAGGAGAAAATTTGTGTTATGTTGGCACTCTATGTTTTTCTGTTCTGTCTGTGTTGATATTTGCTTGTTATACTTTGTACAGAAGCCCTGGGACCTTACTGGAAGCCCTGAAAGAGTATTTTCTGGTTGTCTGTTTTCAGAAATTTTAGAGGAGGATTTCATAGGTCCTGAGACTTTACTGATGATTTGTGTTGGCCTCTTGGACCTTGTTACTGGGTCTGTTGATTTCTATGCAGATGATTTGTATTGATTTCTTGGGCCTTGTTTGTGGATCTCTCTTGATTTCACAGGCAGGTAGATAATTGATGATGGTGCCAACAATGTTTATGAATGTTGTTTGGGCTTTTTAAGCTTTATCTTACCAGAAATAGAAACTGCAAAGGACTTGAGGTGGACTGGACACTGTGAGCTTCAAGAGTGAACTGGAACTGGACGAGGAACTGGACTAAGAATTGGATGACGAGCTGAATGAAGAATTGAGAGCTGCCTACCTTTAAACCCAGGTGACAGTTGGTAGATTCAGGTAGGAACTGGACTCATGGAAGAGGAAACATGGAATCTGAAAGCCAGCCTTGAATCAAGACGAAAAAAACCTCTCCTTAGGTACTTAATGCTGACTGAGAAGATCATGATTTACTGTGGCCTAGGGAGGGGATGACTTTGACCTTTGTACTTTGTGTCCCTTAAGGAGGCCTAATCCTTAAGGATGATTGAGTTAAGGACTTATTTAATGATTTCTTTTGCTTAAAACTATGTGGACACTTTGGTGAAAATTATGTGACCACTTTAGTAATAAATTGTTATACTATAACATTGTGAATGCTGTACTTTGTTTTCTGTGAGTGTTTTGCTTTAATTTACTACTGAATAAACAGATAATTCACTATTATATATATATATACACACACACACACACACATATATAATAGATTATGGCAAAGCAAGATTCTTCTTAAGGTTAAAAAAAAAAGGACATAGCAAAACAGAATAACTGCCATTGGGCAAAAAAAGGGATGCTTCCTCCTGCCTAGTCACAGCTAAATGGGGTGTGGTAGCTTACATGCTAGATCTGGAGGCTGAAGGTACAGAATTCAATTTCCATCTCAGTCACATACAGTTTTGTGACCCTTAACAAGTCACTTAACAATTGTCAGCCTCACTTTCTTCAAAGGTAAAACAGAAACAATAATAACACCCACCTTTCAGTGTTCTAAGGATTAAGTGAAATAATATTTATAAAGTGCTCAGCATGTAGTCAGTGTTTAATAAATGCTTATTTCCTTCTCTGTAGCTTGAAGACTTAAACAAAATATGTATTTATTTATTATATATATATGAAATTTTATTATAATTAGAATAGAGACTGGATCTGTGATTTCACTGGTTCAGGGAATTCCCAGGTGATCAAATTCTCCCACCAATAAATATTGGCATCTTTATTATAACTTATATTCCCAGAAAATTGCCCAGGCATATTGAGAAATAATAGCTGAAATAGAAAACCATGAATTTAGAGGACTTCCCATAATGAATGAAGAGAAATGTTCATCTTTCCCGGTGTTCATGGAGGTCACATTCAATGAAAGGAGTAGAGCTCATTTTATGCACTGTAATTCTATGATATTCCAATGAATTTGTGATAACCTTAATATGGGCTACCTCTTCAAAGATGCCCTCTTACTTCTTGCCACCATATATCTCTTGTCCACTCCTGAGAGGTGGTGGTGATGGTGGGGGTAGAGACTTCTCTACTTAATGTTTTAAGGCCTTTATCACTTTCTTTAAGTCTAAAGTACACAAATGAAGTATAGAAGCTATCCAACAATATCACTTCTCTCCCTACATGTCCAGGCAATCTTCTCTTCTCATACTCCTTGAATATCCCTTACTTTGCTTCATGATCCCTTGTTTGCAATGTGCTGCAACCTACTCATTGATGTAAAGTGTTCATAAGATAAGTAATTAATTAAAAGTATATGCTAATAAACCAACAGAAACATAGCTGAAAAGAGACAGAATCACCACCTCATTTGTTGTTTCATCCCGTAAGCAACAAATATCTTACCAAGAGCTCCACATGGCCTATATTGAATCAGTAAGGACTTTTTAAAAGTGTTCTTAGAACAGGTGACTACCAAGTATGCATACTGTTAAGACAAATACACAGCTTTTTATTCACTGCTCTCAATTTCAATTTTCCTCCCCTTTTCCCCATTGGTTGGATAAAGCAGAGTATACTGACTATCCAGAGAGGCTGAATCCACTATATGAGTCTCTGTCCCTGCTTACATCTTCCATTCTCCACATTTCAGCACCCTCTTCCCCCTTACTTTATTTGGAAATAAATTTGTCAAGCCTTAAATACTTTTTTTAAGTTTCTTTTTTTTCTTGCAATTTAAAATACAAGCTAGGGCATCTGTTTTTTCTTTACAGTTAACATAAGAAAAGTCCCATTATTCAAGATAGTGTCTTGGGTTAAGGCACCTCATTCTTAA
>JAQQSV010013991.1:0-12396 GCA_028646515.1 Pseudochirops corinnae | reverse complement strand
AATGCGAAAGTATTTGCAGATCCTATACATGATTGCATGCCACCATGGGGGGGGGGGGGAAGGGAGGGGAGAAAATCTGAAACTCAAGTGATTGTGGAACTGAATCTCGTAAATTAAAAGTAAATGAGTAAATAAATTTTAAAAAAAAAGAAAAAAAAAAGAAAAAGCAAGGATGGCCAATAGGTTGCCAATAAAGATGAATTTGAGCCCACCTTTTCACAAAAAAAAAAAAAAAAAAAGAAAATAACACCTTAAAAAATAGATTAACTCAAGTGGCAAAAGAGGCCCAAAAAGCCAATGAGGAGAAGAATGCCTTAAAATGTTAAATTTGTCAGATGGAAAAAGAGTCAAAAAAGCTTTCTGAAGCGAATAATTCCTTCACAATTTGAGTGGAGCAAATGGAAGCAAATGACTTTATCAGAAATCAAGATACTATTAAACAGAGCCAAACAAATGAAAAAATAGAAATCAATGTGAAATATCTCCTTGAAAAAACCACTGACCTGGAAAATAGATATGTATACAGACACATATGTCTATATTGCAGGGTATATATGTGTATCAGTACATATGTGAGTATGTTTATATATGTGTATATAGACAGAGGGTTCAGGATCAATTCAATGGGATGGGATAAAGTTTTAAAAGGTGAAATTGAGAAGTGGGAGAAGAATAGTATGAGAGGAGACAGGGAGAGACAGAATGGAGTTAATCCTCTCATATAGAAGAGGCAAGGGATAATTGTTAGAATGGAGGGGAAGAACACGAAGGCAAAAGAGAATGGGTCAACCTTACTCTCATTGAAGTTGGCTTAGGGAAGGAATGACATACACTCTAAATTGGATACCTTGACCTACAGGAGAGTAGGAGGGAAGGGAAGAAGAGGGGAGAGGGGGGAGGGGAGAGCAAGTTTGGGGGGGAGGGTTGTTAGAAGCACACACTTTTGTAAAGGAACAGGGACAAAGTAGAGAACAGAACAAGTGGGGGGGTGGAATAGGAAGGACGGAAATACACAGGTACTGGGGTAGGGAAATCCATCTTGCCCTACAGGAAAGTCAGAGGGGTGATGGGTGAGGATATAGGAGAGAGCTGATACAGGGAGGGTGTATATAGTGGGATCACTGTTTTGGGGTGCTGGGTAGGGGAAAGATGGGGAGAAAATTTGTAAATCAAAATCTCATGGAAATGAATGATGTAAACTAAAAATAAACAGAAGTTTTGAAAAAACGATTCTGTGGTTTGATTGTGCTTCCTCTGTTTGTTCATCTTGCCAGCCAATCACTTGACTTTTGAGCTCTTTGCCATGGTAGAACTCTGCTTCCATAGTGGAGAGTGCTGTTTATCAAATTTCTGGGGTTATGTGCAGCTGTTGTGAGAGCTTCTTGTGGGCTCCTGTCTTTGAACAGTGAGTAGAATTGCCTCTCCGCAGCCTCAACAACCTCCACATTGCTTGTGCTCCTCACCCCATGACTGCTACCCAGGACTGAAACCCAGATCCAAGTAGGAGAAAACAAGAAAATCCTGCCTCAGTGCCAGCAGAGAGAGTCCTATGATTACCCTCTGGACAATCACTTGGTCCCCCATGATTTGTGGTCCTAGAGCTTCTGAAGCAATTGCTTCCAAAATTCCCTGAAGGCCGGGCCCAGACCATACTCATCTTTCACCCAGGATCATCAGAGTTTCCCCATTGACATTTTACTTTCTCTTTGGTGTTTATGGGTTGAGAAATCTAGAAAGTACCACAGCTTTCAGTGGTTCACTCTCCTGAATACTACTCTGTCTGGTCTGTGCCACTGGTCTGTGCTGGCACAGGCTCACACAGGACTGTGCTCTGCTCTCAGCCCAGTGCAATAGACCCTTCCTGTCAGCCTTGCTAGATTGCCTATGGGAGAATATTTGCTTCTCTGTCACTTTTTGGGTTCTGTAGCATTAAAAGTTTTTTAGAGTCATGTTTTATAGGTATTGGAGCTGGTTGGAGCAGGTATCCAAGCAAGTTACTGCTTTTACTCCACCATCTTGGCTCTGCCCAATGAGGACTTCTTCAGGCAAATTACTTTTTCTATTAAAACATTAGAGTATTTTTTTGTCATTCTAATAGATGAGAAAATCAAAGGAAGTATTATTGCAATATTTTTAAAATTTAAAATTGTATGAACAAACAATATTGTAATGTGTTTCTTCATAATAAAGAACAGCCTAACATTCCCTTGGTTCATTTCAGGTCTCAGAACCTAGGTTTATGGGCAAATAACTTAACTTCTCTCAGGATCAGTTTCAGCATATATAAAATGAGGATAACATTAACACTTAACTCATTGGATTATTGTGAGCATCAAATTAGATAATTATAATATATGTAAAGTAATTTTTGAAACTTTATAAAAATCTATTAATATTGGCTGTATTTTGCTTAAAATCCTTACATTTGCTTTAAAATTACTTAAAATAATTACCTCTTGCTCTATGGAAACTGGACATATTGCTTGACCTATTAGAACCATTTTTCTTATCTAAAAATTGGGCTGAGAATACCCCTATTACCTACCTCACTGAGTTGTCATGAAGCTCAAATTAGGCATCAACAAATTACTATTTAAATACTTATTGTCATTGTAGGGAAAAAGGAATACCTTTTGCCTTATGCTTTAAATAAAGGAAACAAGAAATTGTAAAAATGATATTTTAAAATTATGTATAAATTTGACAAGTTTATTCTAGCAAAAAGTTCATATTCTTTGGATAAATTAGTGTCAAAAGTATCCTTAACAAGGCTGAATAAGACAACAAATGATCAGGAAATGTGCCGATTTGCCAAGTGTCTGAAGATGCCTCTGGATATATAGTATTATGTAGATTTAGTGATGAGAGTGAATCAAACCATTTTCTGGATTCATATTAAAATATTCTGCTAAAATTATAGCTTTTATAGATAATGCAGTTGAAAATTAAAGACTATAAATCAGCTAATCCAAAGCCCACTGTGTAGAAATCATCTTGTCAGTTAAAAACCTTGAGCAGAGTTAACTTTCAAGTTAGCTTTACCCATTAATCAAAGCATAAGTCATGGGGTCATTTGGAGCTAATGTGTTGCCAAATAATAATAAATAATAATGATAATAATCTTTCTAAGAAAGAGACACAATATGTGACCATTTTCTTTTCCATAGGAAAGTCATCTTTCAAAGAGATGATTCCAAAAGCCTGAGTTAATGTCCTAATAATATTTACTATTTTGGAATACTGGCTGTATTGCTGTATTTCTTTTTGGGTTAATACAAGGCTTATTTTTATATTTTAAAAAATGGTAAGGTTTAGTTTCCTTAGAGAAGATTTGCTGAATTTATATAGGAATGCTTGAGTTGGGTAAGCTAATTCAACTACATATATTTAAGAATTTTAACTTTTACTTTTAAATTGAAAGCACTTCTGGAAATTTACTTTAACAAAAGTTTATTATAGCTATTTCTAATTTAAAAATGTGTGAGTAAAAAGTAAGGTATTAAAACACAAACCAATCTTGGGAGAAGTGCCTCTTTTGACTATTGATCACAAAAATCACAGAAACAAAATTTCAGACTTTAGAAGGGATTTCAGCAGCCAATAAGTCTACATCTTGAAAATAAAAAAAAAATGTTCACATGCCATATAGAACAAGTGGTTACCCAGTCTTTACTTTAAAATGTTCAACGAAAGGAAACTACTTCAAGAGCAACCCTTTATGCTATTGGAAAACTATCAATGTATAGAAGTTGCTCCTGATATTGAGCCTAAGTTTTTTTTTCTCTATTACTTTCACTTTCTACCTACTCTTTGGAGTCAAAGAAAGCAAGTTAGATTTTTTTATCTATGAATTCTCTTGACATATCTGATTTTGTACCTTGCACTTTTCCCCTAATTTTTCTTTATTAAAATGAACAGGGACCTGTGTGTCAAGTTATATGCGCGCACACACACACACACACACACACACACACACACACACTACCTCCAGTCTTAATAATCAAACCATTTGGAAAAACAAGATTATTAGTTTCTCCCTTCAAAATCATTCTACTTACAAAAAAGGACTTTTACTTTATATTTTTAATTGATCTAAGACATTGTTAGTATGTGACAAACCCCATCTCAATATATACTTTTTCAGTAATGAATCTCATGCTATTAAATTGCTCTTAAATTCTATATATAACTTTCAAATTTTTCTAATGATAACTCTTATTTTTTAGGAAAATTCAATAAAATGAAATTAAAATGTAATTACATAACATGTGAATCTTTAAAGAATCCACTTGAAAGATTTAAATTAACAAAATTGTCACAGACGTGAATGTTTTTACTCTAATACACCTGAAACTCCTTTTGGTGGTTCAGAGAACAACCCATTCATGCAATTCTTGAATGGTCTTTGCAATTACTCACCTCAGACATTCTATAGGCATCCATCATGTTCTTTGACATAAAGAGGGCAGAAGTGAAATACCCCGACCACTTGTTATTCTGTGCTCTCCACATCACCAACACATCTTCACATTGTCAGAGTTGGATTTTTGTTTTTCTGGAGTGGCCACAGAGAAGAGGAGTGCCATGAAGGTGGCATAGGTTTTCCAATCAAAACCAATCTGGTCTTTTTTTGCCTACCAAAAAGAATGAATGACAGGTTCATGACAATATAATTGCCACTTGCAGGAAAATGCCACATCACCATCATTAGCACCTATGCTTCCTCTGTGATGAATGCTGATGAGGTCAAAGAAAAATTTTATAAAAACCTGGAAACCCACATAATCAATGGGTCAAAAGAGAACAAGCTTGTACTGCATGACTTTAATACTAGAGTAAACACTTACTACCAGATGTGGCAGGGAGTTTTTGGTGGGAATGGAGTTGGAAACAGCAGCAACAAAGGTCACTTACTACTGTAGAGTTTTGTGTTTCGTGACCTCTTATCATGAATATTGTCAGCCATTTAGCTTAATGTAACATGACTTCGCAGATATGCCCTTGCAGCAACATTGGAATTTAAGTGACTATTCAGGGGTGCGGAATCTGGAGACTTGAGACCACATGTGGTCCTCAGTCCTCAAGTGTGGCCTTTTGAATGAATCCAAACTTCACAGAACAAATCCCTCTTAACAAAAAGATTTGTTCTGTAAAACTTGGACTCAGTCAAGGTGACACCCAAAGATCTGCAAGGCCACATGCAGCCTCAAGGCCCCAGAGTCCCCACCTAGACAATATCATTGTAAGCACAAAAGAGAAACAGAATGTGACAGTGACAAAAATAAGGTGCAGAATTGATCATAGACTTATCCCTTCCAAACTAAATATTCCCATTAAACAAAAGCAGTAGCTCCAAGGCCAGATGATTAAAAGAAGACAATGTCAGAGGATTAGAGTAATTCTCTGTGCATAGAAAGTTTATTGCTAACTTGGAGGGAGAATTTAACCAACACATCAATGACAACAGTGGAGCAGAAAAGGAGTGGGCAGTTTCAGAGATTTGTTGTATACTATAGCATTACTTATCTGGGACAGAACACTATTCCAAAATCAAGACTGATTTATTTTAAATGATGGGAAAATTCAAAAGCTGCTAAATGAAAGATGAGAAGTCTAAAAGGTTTACCAGAAGGTTAGTTCTTCTCTAAGAAGGTAGTATTTTTAACTATATCAAAAGTAAAGTGCTTAGAGAGAGGCAGTTTGGTTTACACAATAAGAAAGCAGCTGAAATTTACTTTTATGCTGATAGTAACAATCCAAAGTACTTTTATGATGCCCTGAGGGCTATTTATACACCAAAGACCTATAGATAATGCATCTCAACTACTTAGTGCTGATGGAGCCACATTGATTAGTGGTAAGGACATGATCCTGAGAGATGGGCTGAATACTTCCAAAGTGTTCCCAACATACTGTCATCAATCAATGCTGAAGTCACTTACCATCTACCTCAAGTTGAAGGCAATCCCTTCTAGGCAAATTTCCAGCTGAAAAAGAGGCTTTGAATGCCAGTAGGCTCCTCTACTATGTCAGAGCACCTGGTGTTGATTCTATTCCAGTTGAAATTTACAAGGTAGGTTGAGGGGTCTGTTGCTCATTACAAAACTGGCTGAAATTTTCCAGGTTAAATGGTAAGAGGACATCATCTCCCAAGAATTCAAGGACACCTCTATTGTCCATCTCTATAAAGGTACAGGAAATTGATTGTCCCATGACAATTAGAGATGGGTCTCTCTCTTGGTCATTGCTGGCAAGATTTTTATCTGAGTCCTTCTTCATAGACTGATCCTTCACCTAGAATATGGTCATCTAACTGAGAAACAGTGTGGCTTTGGAAAGGGCAAAAGAATGGTCAATATGTTGTCTGTTGCACAATAACTTCAGGAGAAAATGCCAAGAACAGAACAGAGGTTTGTACACAAAGTTTGTAGATCTGACCAAGGACTTTGATACTATAAATAATGAGGGCTAATGGAAAATTCTGTATAATTTTTTTTTTTTTTGGCCTGGAGAAGTTCTTCAGTAGTTTACATCAATTTTGTGATGGTATATTTGCCCAGTTTCTGAATGATGAATGATGCTCTCATGCTTATCTAAAGGCCAGTGAAGCAAGGCTTCCTCCCATGCTTTTTAATATGATTTTTTCAGCAATATGGTTAAACACCTTCGATGATGACAAACAGGACATTAGGGTCAGCTGCTGCACTGAGGGTATGGTATTATTAAATTATTGAACTCATGAAGTTTACAAGACTAAAGTGGAGGGAGAGTTAGCACATGTTTTTGTTTGTTTGCAGATGATCGTGCACTCCATGTAGCCTCTGAAACTGAAATGCAGCAAAGTATGGATCAATTCTCAGGCACCTGTGCTAATTTTGGCCTAACAATTAAGACCAAGTAAACATAAGTGCTCTGTGAGTCGAAACTACACCATTCATTCGTAGATCCAGCAAATGACTATAGTAAATAAAGAAGTTTTGAATACTATGGATAAATTCACTCACCTTGGGAGTATACTTTCCAGGAATATGCACATTGATAATTAGGTTGATGCATGCATTGCTAGGGCTAGTTCAGGGTTTGGAAGATTCTGAAGTAAAGTGTGGGAAAGAAGAGGTAATAGACTGAAGGCCAAACTGAAAGTCTACAGAGCCATCATGCTAACCCTTTGTTGTGTGTCTGTAAAACCCAGACAGTATACCAGTGCCATGCCAGCTAACTAAATCACTTCCATTTGATTGTTTTAGGAAGATTCTGAAAATTATCTGGCAGGATGAGGTATGGAACACTGAGGTCCTTTCTTGAACTAAACTGCCAATCATTTAAACTCTACTGCAGAGAGGCTGTGGACTGGCTGCAATGTTCAGATGCCAAACATATACTTGCTTAAAAGAGTATTTTATGCAGAGTTCACACAAAGCAAGCATTCACATGGTGGCCAGAAGAAATGATGCAAGTATACTTTCAAGGTCTCTTTGGAACTGATTGTATGACACGGGAGACACTGGCACAAGACTGTCCAGCATGGCATACACTATGATCTATGAGCAAAGCAGAACTGAAGTAGTTCAAAAGAAGCATGATATGTGCAAATTTAGAGAATCCATCCCAAATGTTCACATGGATTATGTGTTCATGACCTATGGTAGAGTATTCACAGCTTATATTGGTCTGTTCAGTTACAGTTGGAGAGACCATAACTTGACCCTAATATAGCAATGCCATTTTGGTTGAAGGACAAGTAAAGAATTAGTCCATTGATGAAGATCATTTGTGAAATCTGCTTTGTTCCCTACAAATACTGTCATAGATGATGTCCTCAATTTTTGTATATATGACCCTCATAAAGATTTGAAATGATTAGGTGAGAAGGTACAAGGACCAGTAATTGTTATTGTTCTCTTTGTCACATTTTTTAGAGTCAGTAAGATTTGTGACTTTTTTATATATCTTTCATATAGTCTCCTTGCTTATGATTCTTAAAAATAGTTCCCTCATTTTCCTCATAATTCTATCAAATCCAATACATATAGAACTTCATCTTTACGTATTCAATCCCATAGAACTGATTTCGCAGGCATTACTATCGTAATTTCTACTTCCTCTGAAAGCATCACAGGAACTATCCTGTTAGGATCCAAGTGTATTGATTCATCTATCCTTGATGGAGAAATCGGCTTATTATAATATTTTAAAAATATTTTCTTGATTTTCCCCTTATTTAATTTTGTTTTCCATTTTCATTATTGAATGTTATTGTTATGACTTTCCTTAATGGGTTATTTTGTCAAGGTTTATTTAGATTGATGTTGCCCTCAATTGCTTCTTTCTGCTATGAGATAACGGTACTGAAAAATCCTCTAAAATCCTTCATAATAATTTACAGACAAGTTTATATTCCAACCAGGTGTTCCCTTTGGAAGTCATCATTATAAATATATATATATATATATATATATATATATATATATTTATATATGTATATATATATATGTATATGTATGCGTGTACGCATACATACATACACACATATATGCATATGTATGTATACATATATTTGTGTATACACATATATGTACACACATGTATGTGTGTATGCACACACATGCAATACACCCATTTATACTGTTTTAACTATTGTTGAAATTATTATAATCAATGTTGATGTAATTTCTTTTGTACATTTCCCATTTTAAAAAACGTCAATACTTATTTAATCATTAAGATTCAAATCTTCTTAATTATATGCTATGACTTTTCCCCCAAAACTATTTTTTTCTTTCTTATTATAAATTCTGATGTTAGCTTTAACAAATTCATGACCTGGAGATTCATAGGTATCTGACACAGGGATAATTCCCTATCCATAAGCGTCTTTTTTTCTCCTAGATATAATCAGTCATTTTCATTCTTTTGTCATGCTTTTTGGTGCTCACCATGATTAGCACCTATGCCTTTTTTTTTTTTTAAGATTTCAGGTTATAGAAGTTTGAGTCCTCTGTATAATTACAAATTTTTTAATATTTCATGTCCCTCAAATTTTTCCTCTAAATCTCATTTCCCATAAATTTTTCTTACTTTTCAAACTTTGTTTTAAAAATCAAAAAGCATCAAAATTTATGTTGATTTTATTTAGAAGATCTTATCAAGTCCTCCATACAATGTCTCTATCTCTTTGTTTTCAGCCTTTGATTTTAGTGAGTAAGCTGTAGCTATTGTCCTCATAGATTTTTGCAAATGCTAATAATTAATATTATAATAATAATTCATATAAAACATATCTTAAATATTTTGTCAACATAACATAATTTTATTTTGTCACTACGTAGAAGTTCTTTTTGTTGTTATTTCTTGGATGATTTATTTAAATTCTTATGCTGCAGTTAAAGTGGTTAAAAAACAGCAAGACTTTGGCATCATTTTTTCATAACATAACTTTTTTTACTGTGTTTCAAGGGGTCCCAATTTATATGTTCTATATTATGCTATATGCAAATAACAGGAACTGTATTTCATCCCTGTTTTTATCTGACAGAGAAATAATGACAAAAAGAACAGTAACAGTAAGGGTAACTCACACTTAGAAAAAAAAAACATAAAGGTTTGCAAAGTGCTTTGTGGGAATTAAAGTTTAAAAAATTCAGCTTGTAGTTGACCTTGAGATAATCAAGAAATCAAGGTAGCAATAAAAAATAGTTAAATGCTTATACTCTTAATCACACAAAAATTACATGCAAGTCTAAAACAACAATGAAATACAAAATTAATGTGCATTATTCATTTGCTTGATTTTGTCTAATGCAGATAGGATATATTATTTGGGGTATGTGTCTCTTAAGGGGCAGAATGGTTTAGTTTACAGAAAGTAGAGCTGTAGTCAGGAAGACCTGGGTTCAAGTTCTATCTTTGACCCATACTTACTCCATTAGCCTCTTAGTAGTCTTAGGCAATTCTCTAAATTTCAGAGAAAATGATATCCAAGTAGAGAAAGCTTCTTTCTAGGGCTTCTCTAAAATGATGAGATAACAGATATCGCTCTCACCTCCCCCCCCAAAAAAAAATTCCATCTTTCTAATAGCATTCAGAATATTAAAAAATTATTCAAAGTGATTAGGTAGAAATAGAGGTGTTGCCAAAATAAATACAAAAGGAATAAAAAAGTGAAATGCACAACTATGATTTTATACTAGTGTGAAGTACATATCAGAAGGGGAGATGACATGAAATCGATTTATTAAATACGTAAATATGCAAAGCACCATGCTGAGTATTGAGGATACAAATAGAGAAGCTAGACAGTCCCTATTCTTCAGGAGTTCTCATTCATATAGGGAGAGAAAATACATATAGAAGATTTCCCCTATAAGTGAGGTGAAAATATCCAGGTATCCAAAAGGTATATAGTGCAGTAGATGATAACGTGTCTTCTTTAATTTCCATTCATAATAGCATCTTCATTAATGACATTGAATGATTTGACAGCTTAAAGGACTTATGGTTGCAAGATTTGTTTTCCCAAATCTTCAATTGCTGTGGCAGCTAAGGTGACAGGGGCTATAGCATCAGAATAGACAATTGACAGGCTACATCTCCCCAAAGCTACTTCCTTGGGTCAAGCTAATTCTGATCTGACTGGAAGTTGTGGGCAATGCTACTCTTCCTAGTGCTCTTGCCTTTCTCCCTGTGTAGAACTATAATCATCTCTTTTCCCAGTTTTACTCAGGATTCAGCCTTTCTTACTCAAGATTTTGTTATAAATGTACAAAATAATCTATAACCTGACAAAAAAATTAAAAGAATTTTTCTGTTCCAAAATAATTGTCCTCTAGGCCAGAGGACCTGACTAATCTTTCCAACAGAATTAGCTCACCTGTTTCTTCATGTGGTGGAGCTTCCCTCCTAATTCACTCCCCCTTCCTTTACAGAGGTGTGGCTTTCTTTTCAAGTCCTGATTTCTGCCTCCCAGGGAAGGACAACATGGTTGGTGTTTATTATTATTTTTATTTAAATGAGGAATATCTGTGTCTAAGAAACGTTTCTTCCAGGCTTGTAAAAGTCAAATACCTGTGTCCCCTCTTTGCCCTAATGACTCCCTCTCACTCTCATGTGCAACCCTTTTATCCAGAATCAAATATTTCTTCTTTAAAACATGGAATGCTTTCTCTTCCTCTCATCTGTATACATGAGTGTTAAATAAAATGTGAAAAATACCTCAAGTTTATCTTAGATAGCAGATTTGTTACATACAGGGATTTGAGAAATAAACTTTTAGAGGAAAGAAAGAGAACTGCTCTAATCCTAGTTTCTCTTTTAGAGATGCTGGAAATGGATAAAGAGGGTGGTAAATTAAAATGAATAAACAGGTAATCCATGGAAACATTTATGTATCTTCTGGAAGAGAGTAAAAATAAGGGAGAAAGATTGGATCCTCACTCTCTCCTTAGCCTATATGCTAGAGCTGAATGTGTTATCAAGATCTCAGCCATCTATTCTCTATGACTATGTACTTGTGCCTCTTGTTTCAGGTAAATAAATGCTAGTTACTGTTATTATTATTATTGGCTATCTTTTTAGGTCTTCTTGCAACTTCTCTTTCCCCTATTTTTCATAAAGGTTAAGAAGAGAAACAGAACTAGCAACTGACTCATTCTCTTCCATCCATAAACATAGGTACTTATCCTAAATCTCTTAAATTATTCTTTCATCAAAACCATAGACTTGACCAAAGGGAGTTCATAGTTGTTGGTTTTTTAATATTTAATTCTCTTCAACATCAACATTTTCTTTCTCTTATTCTTTTAGAATGATGCATTATTATTATTTCATAGGACTAGCTGCATAGGGTTATATAATCCAAACTACTTAAACTTCAAAAGTGTGTATGGAGTTTTTTTAAGAAATAGAAGAAGAATTTCGATCTATAGAGAATCTTTCCTTCACTCACTTTAAACAGTGAGAAAATCAAGACTTAGAGAGGTCATTTGACTTACTCAAGCTTGCGCAGAAAATTAATGACCTCATATTAGAAATAATACTAGAAACCAAGTCTCTCGACTGATTTGCTGAAATGATAAGTTGCAAATCTTATTAAAATGTAATACTCTGTAATTTGAATTTGCAAAATTATACCTTTTTCATGACACATGACTGTTTTTTTTTCCTACCTTCTCTCCCTTCTTTTCCTTGTTTCTTTTTTCAACTTCTCTAGTTCTCCTCTCCCTCTACCTCTTTTCTATTCTCTTTTTCTCCATCTCCATCCTCTCTTTTCTTCTATCCTTTCCTTCTGTATGTTTCTTCACAAATATCATTCAAATTAAAGGAAGCAGCATACTTGAATTATATATCTCATTTTTTCACTACTTGGTCATATTGTCCATCTCAAAAGTCTTATTTAAG
>JAQQSV010013990.1:0-12396 GCA_028646515.1 Pseudochirops corinnae | reverse complement strand
CTCTCTCTCTCTCTCTCTCTCTCTCTCTCTCTCTCTCTCTCTCTCTCTCTCTCTCTCTCTCTCTCTCTCTCTGTCTCTGTCTCTGTCTCTGTCTCTGTCGCTCTCTCTCACTCTCTCTCTCTCTCTCTCTTTCTCAGCCAACTTCAGTCTCCTCGATTCTTCCTTCACCTGGAGCAGCATTCCAATTCTGTCTCTCTGTATCTGTAATTCTTGCTTATATACACACACTGGCCTCCTGTCTCAGCCAATCCCCTTCTTCCACAACAACAGGGGAGTTCATGCCTTCTCAACAGTGGGACAGAGTTCCCACCTTCCATACTTAGCCCCAAGGTATCAAGTACTAAGTATCTGCTAAACTGATTGCTATTACAGATGGATATTATTCTTGGTGTCACTTGTTAAGCCAGATGACCTTCTTTTAAATAGGACAAATAAAAGGGCTTATTGCTTTCATGATTGATTAGCTTGTGTAATTCTGCAGCACAGTCCCTTTAAGTTCCAACAATAGCCCTCAATATTAGTCATTCAACTACTTTCTGCTAAGGTATGTATCTAATGAGAACAATTTAATTACTTTAGTAATTTAATTATTATAGTCTGATTTAGACTATTATCTCTGGTATTTATTAACAATGTGAATCTTGACAAATCACCTAAACTGGTTCAGCTTTATTTTCCACATCTGTAAAATAAACGGATTAAATTAAACAGTCGTTATAAATCCCTTCCATTTCCAAATGTATCACCCTATGACCTGAGTTCAAATTCTGAGTCTGCCACTCAAATTACCTGATTCTTTCTCAGCTTATTGAACGTGACAAACAAAATGAACAACTACCACCATCAATCTTCATTTGCTGACCTTCTGTTAACGAGATATCAATCTTATAAAAGTGTAAGTAAATCTTAGCAATCAAACGGTAAAGTTGGTAAAACATAAAATGTCCACTTGCTGTGTACAGCAACAAAGACAGCAGCAGGAACTTGTGATTTCTAGAACTATATTGTTATTGCCTCCATTTAAAGATGCTAATAGTACATCTGACAGAGGGCTCAACCATATAAATAAGTGAACCTAAAAAACCATAATTTCAAAGAGTGTAACCAAGCAGAGGTTTTGTTCCCAAAACTTCAGCACCACTGCCTGTCTATACAACATCGTAAATTCATTTCTTTAGCTATTATTATTTCTTTCTACTCTCACCTCCCCCCCTTCATGATCACTATTTTTCAAGGCAATTCAAAACTCAACGTGATTTTATTAGGCAATTCTGTACAGGAAACTACATGCTAGAGGCTGGGAATACAAAGATGAAAATGACATTGTATTTGTCCTTAGAGAGCATTCAATGAATCAGGGATATGAGACATGAAGAAAGAAAAAAGAGAGAAAAGAATAGAGCAAGGAAGGCACATGGGAAGGGGGAAAGAAAGAAAGGAGGGGAAAGGGAGGGACAGAGAGAAGAGGGAAAGAAGTAGAAAAGGAAAGAAGGAAGAAACAAAATAGGGAAGCAAATAGGAAAGGAAAGAAAGAAGGGAAAGAAGGAGGGAGGAAGGGAAAAGTAAAGGAGGGAGGAAGGAGGGAAGGATAAAAGGAAGAAATGAGGGAAGAATGAAGGAGGGAAGGAGTAAAGAAAGTAGGAAAAAGGGAGAAGGAAAGAAGGAAAGGAAGGAAAGATGGATGGAGAAAGGGAGGAAGAGAGAGGAAGATAGGAGGGAGAAGAAAAATACAAAAGGAAAAAATTATGACACATTAGAAAGTGAATAAGTATAGAATGATAAGGATTACATCTTTTATTTCATTGGAATAGAACTTTCTGTGGGGCAACTCCTTCCAGAAATGCAGGTGGGCACCTTATTTCTAATTCATGGTCAGTTTTAGAAAGTTTCCTGGAGAAGTATGTATCTGAAGCAGTGTCAGAAGCAGTATTCAGATATTCCTTAATCCAAGATTCCAAGGAAATCTCCTGATTTCTACCCACTATGCAGTTCTGCGTCTGGTGAAATATATAATGAACAAGAAGGGAGAGAGGAAGAGAGACAGAAATGAAGAAACAAGGACAGAGACAGAGAAAGACACAGAGGCATAGCCATACCAGAAAGAGATGGATGGATAAAATGACATATTAAGGAGAAAGTGGTAACTTCTTCTAGGAAAGGTAACAACTTATGCATGTTTGGTTAATCAATCAATCATTCCACAAACACAAATTCAGTGCTTGAATCACTGTGGTAGGTGCTGGAGGTTTAAGAAAAAATGAAGAACAATCTCTTCCTCAAGGAGGTGACATTTTAATGAGAGTGGAGAATTCATGCACATTTATGGGTATATAACAACATATATAAAATATATATGAGTTAATTTTGGATAAGAGAGGGTACCAAGAAAATGATTGTGAAAGTTAGAATTTGAGCTGTGTCTTGAAGGAGAAACACTATAAAAAATGAGATGAGGAAAGACTACATTCCAGGCTCAGAGGACATGAGCCAATAGGAGAAAATATGATCATCAATGAGAGTATTTAGAGATGAGAAGAGAGCACAAAACAGAACCTATTCTTTAGTTATCAGTTAATATCTTAGCAGAGAGCAGCAAAAACTTCTGGTTTTGTTCTCTGCTCGGTTATCTTAGACAAAGTGGGTGTAATAATGTTGGTTAAGTTGGGTAAGTGGCAAACCTCTATTGAAAGAGAAGTTTTTCAGTTGTGGAGAGATAGAGCAAGGGAGCACATTAATAAAATATGTGAGGAGGCAAAAAATAATATCTTTATTCACTACATAATTTTGTGCAGACCAGGCCAACAGAGATAACAGTGTTTACTGAGTGATGACAGCAGTTATATTGGGATTAGATACCAGGGATCAGATTACATTGGGATTAGAACCAATACACTAAAGTGAATAGAGAAGAATGTTTAGTAAAAAGCAGAAATCTGGAGGAACCATATGGTAAGGGGAGAAAGAAGTTTCTTGAAACTAGGGTTCTTCGACAATGGAACTAACTCCCCCAGGCAGCAATATAAGGAATTTTTAAGGAATATTTGGAAGGTTGTTGCAGAATTTGGAGCTGGAAGAGATTTTACAGATTATTTGGTTCAGGCATTCTTAAACTGGTATATGTGAATTTAGAAAAATGAACAATTTTTGGCAATTTCACTGGTTTCCTTTGTAATCCCATGTATTTTATTTGTACATTTAAGGCATTATTGTGAGAAGGGGTCCATAAGCTTCACCAGACATCCACAAGAGACCATGACACAGAAAAGGTTGAGTCATAGTCTAGTACTATCCTCTCATTATATAGAAGAGAAAATTGAGGCCCAGAAAGCCTAAATCACATGACTTTTCTGAGCCATGGTTTCTTCATCTATAAAATGAATTATGAGACTATACAGACTATGAGCTTTGCATCTATGTTCTTAAGTTATTTCTCTTAGCTCACACAACTAGCTAGTGGAAGCCACACAACAAAATCACAGGCCTTTTGATTTTCAGCCTGGTCCATACTCTACTATATCTTGTTGCCTCTCAGAGATGTGGTAGAGGGGAGAAGGTGGGATTACATGACCCTTAAGATCTTTTCTAACAATGACATTCTTTGATTTTGTGATATACTATATTATATTACTGAAATTCTATTTTCCATTTTCAATCAGGTATTTTATGAGGAAGAATATATAGAGAGGCATCATGGTACATCAGACTTGAAGCCAGGAAAACCTGAGTTCAAATCTTGCCTGTGACACTTGTGTGAATCTCAAAAAGTCACCAAACTGATCTAAACCTTAGTTTCTTCATCAGCCAAGTGAAGATGTTGAAAGGATTTATGTCACAGGGTTGTCATAAGGTTGTCACAAGATGATTTATATAAAACACTGTGCAAACCCTAAACTAACAAATAAATGTGAGCTATTGAAGATACTTTCATATTCAATAAGAATTGCCATTATACCAGCATCCACTAGCACCTTGTCTCTAACGGGTGAGTAGGTAACAAAATCACATTTTGTTAGATGCTGCTTGTTTTCCATGGCATTTTTCCAGAGCATTAAAGTGAACTTAATTATTTGTGTACATGACATTGTGCTCTACTTACAGTGACCTTTAAACAAAACACCCAATCCTGAATTTTGTGAATTTGCCAATGTATTTTGCCTTGTATGAAAGAAGGCTAAAAAAGAAAGTGAAAGACCTTTTCAAGACAGAAAGTTCTACTTTTAGAGAAATGATTGCATGAGTAAAAAGAAGGGAAAATATGTAAGCATTTAACCAGGAGTTTTCATGCAGTCAGTATTTTCTGATCCTATAATGCTGTGTTTTCTCTAAGAATATTAGAAATGTACCTCAGAATATTAAAACACTCCTTTCCAAGTTCTATGGAGAAAATTCAGTTGAAGCCAACATAATAAGCAAGAAATAATACAAAAGATAGTCCCCATAATCTACTCAACCAATTCTTCATTCTACTACTATATCTCCTCTAAACTGTCTTCCAATTGGGAAAAGAAGGGGAAAGCAGCTGTGGGAGATTCCCTAAGGATCATGAAAAAAATGTAGATGGTGAACTCCACAGGTCTCTGGAGACAACTAAAGTATCCTGTGCCTCTAGACCTCGTCCAAATCCAGCAAGTTCCCTCCCAATGGAAAAGGAAGACTCCATGGCTCAATGCACCAAGTTTCCATCTAAGACTCTGAACTCCACGGGGAACTGGTGGTTATCATGGCTACTACTACTGTATGTATATTGGGGGAATGTTAGAGGATGGCACTCTAACAGGAGAGTTTGGAAGAGCTTCCCAAAGCAATGTAATATATTTTGTGTTCTGGACTTGGATTCATGAAGATCTGAGTGTAAAACATTTCCAGATACATTTACTATCTGCATGACTCTGGTCAAATTACCTGATTTCTCTTAGTCTCAGTTGTTCCATCTATGAAATGGGAATGATAACAGCATCTGTCTGAGAGGTTTGCTATAGCAATCAATAAAATAACACATGTAATGTACTTCAGAAATGTTAAATTTTACATAAATGGTAGCTGTGATCATCATCACCATTATTATTGTCATTACTTGTTGACAAGAAGATTGCAGGTATGTTTTATTTGTCTAAACCTCAGGAAGTCAGTGTAGTGTTTTGTTTTTGTTTTTGCTTTTTATCTGAATTCTAAGCCTGACTTTACTACCATTAACTAACTGTGACCTTGGGAAGGGTCACGAGATTATAAGCTTAGAGGCAGATGGGATCACAGGGGTGAGCAGGAGCAATTTTATTATTTTACAGAGGAAGAAACTGAGACTGAAAGAAATTAAGTGATTTGCTCATGATCACAATATTGGTGAGTAACAGAGTCAGGGTTTAAGTTGAAAGTTGGTGACTCTTCTGATTCTACATCCAATGAATGCTCTTTCCATGAAATAACATTGTCTCTCCAAGACAGAAGATTAAGTTCTATTTGGGTTTCAGTTTCCTCAGATATAATATGAATGGCTTTAGGTAACAGTCATGTAATTAGAAATCCCACCAAATAAGAATTACAGGTTTCTCATGGACTTTAGGATTTAGAAATGCAAGAATTTTAAAGATCATCTTTGGACCCTGAAATCAACAAATATCATCTTAATCTTCATTCAGCAAACCAAACAACCCAATTACAAGCTGCTCTTATTCTTTGTCATTGTAAACTTACTGTCTATGGCTAATAGATAGAGTGCTGTGTGTGTGTATGTGTATGTGTATGTGTATATGTATGTGTATGTGTGTGTTGGGGGGGGAGGTTATGCCTGAAGACCAAAATTCTAATCTTGGTCTACTAATTACTACCTGTGGGACCTTAAAAAGCTAATGAATGAATGCAAATACATTTATTAAGCATTTATTATGTGTAAAGTACCATGCTAAACCTTAAAGATTCAAAAACTTTAACTTCCAAGATCTAATCTGCAAAACTAGGAAGCTCTCTTAAAAACTCTAGATCTATGAGAACTATATCTATGAAGTTCTCTTAAAAACTCTATATCTATAGCTATATCTTTTCCTGATCAAGGGCCATGACTGTCCATGCCTCCTCCCTAAAATTCTTATCTCCTTCAACTTACCTTTCACATTCTCTTGGACCTGCCACTGGGTCTAGATACAAGGCTCAAAAGATTCTGATGGCTCAGGACTTCCTCCAACATATTCTAAATACCTTGATATAGCCATCATGAGAAATGAAATAAGACAAGAGTCACTCAATATATATAATGGACAAAATGTCCCTAATACATTGGTAATTGATTGAATGTAAAAGTTGAAGGTGTAGGAATATTGTAACACTAAGGTTTAAACTATGACAAAAGGTGAATTGTGTTGCCAACAGACCTGGGAAAGAGAATCTTGCTTTTGCTCATGCTGAGTTTGAGGTGCTGATGAGACATGCAAATATGGATACTTGTTAGTCAAGTAGAGATTCTGTCTCTCCTGAGAGAGGTTATTTTGTTTCTTTAAGGCCTAGCCATATGTGCACACACACACACATACACACAAAAGCACACACATGTATCTATACATAAATAAACATATGCATAAATATATATACATGTATGCATATATGTGTATATATATAGTACAGTAATTTATATTATGTTATGTTATATTATAATTTTATATATAAATAGGAAATTCTTGGGTATGTATAATTAAATGGGAAAGAGTTATTAGAGGGAAAGCCTGAAGGCTCTATGCAGGAGTAGGGATGGTTATTGACATCATCAGAAAAGTTCTTCCTTATATATTGAACTAAAATTTACCCCCTTAGAATTTACACCTATTGCTTTTAGTTCTGCCCTCTGGTACTAGACATAATTAATTTAATTTCTCCTCCATACAGAAGGACTTCAAGTATTTGAAGACCTGCCCAGTTTCTATGAAGTATTTACTTTTGCAGGCTAAATTTCTCCATGATTTTCAACTGTTCTTCATGTGAAAATGTCTCAGATAATTTTATTTTGCTGGTTTCCTTTTTCTGATCACAATGATTTGTCAATGTCTTTCTTAAAAGTCTATTAGGTATGTACTGACCAATACAAAGCAGTATAAAACTATTCTTTCTCTTTTCTGGATGATAGACTTCTGTTAATTTAATTGAAGTCCATATTAAAAGATGGCAAAAAAATAGTTGTTGGAGGTCCACCATGGAGTCAGGAAGACCCCTGGGTTCAAGTCTTATCTCTGATATAAAGTGGCTGTGTAACCAAAAGCAAGCCATTTCATTTCTTAATGCCAAAGAGGAGGAGGAAGAGGAAGAAAAGAAGGAGGAGGAGGAGGAGAATTAATGTTTTGATTGTCTTGGGGGTTTTTGTTTTGTTTTGCTTTGTTTTGTCAATCATATTACAATATTGCCTTGCATCAAGTTTGTAGTCTAGTAAAACTCTTAAGCTCTCTAAGAGGAAGTATCTGACTGGATTTATCCAGTCTCAGATTTGTGCTGGAGACTTTAAAACCACATTCAATACTTTTCCACTATCCATATTAAATCTAATTTTGTCATATGCTGCCCACCCTGCAGCCCTGTCAAATTGTTTTGAATTCTGATTACTTCAATGTATTAATTCATGCATTTAAATTTCACTCACAATTTTGTATCCTTCACAAATTGATGAGTATGTCTTCAATGTGACTATGCCCATGCTGTTCAATAAAATGGCTGAAAGGAACAACAGTCTACTGACTGGGAACAAAGCACTAAAGCAAATCTCTGGAAGTATTCCTCCAGATTGACTTAAATCCACTACCACACTAGCACTCTTTTGATTTTTCTTCTATTGTGAAATGAAAGCATTTGATTTTGCCCCTGTTTGTCAAGCATAACAAAATTTTATCTGTCTATAAACTTCTGCTGCCAATAAACCTTTCTTCTTATAAAAAAAAATTCTCCCTTCTACCTGTGTTCTATTCCCTCTTTCTTTTACTCCTTTCTGACCCCATCTATTCTCTTTTTCTCCTCTTTCTACTCCCCAAAGCTGCCAAGATCTCTACATAGGACATAGAGTTGGGATAGGACACAGAACAGAGTTGTGGTAGGGAATAAAGAAATTCCTCAGTTTACTATATAACTTGGGTTTATAGAATCATAGATTTAGAACTGAAAGGAAACTCAGGTACCATCACACTTTATAGAAGGGAGAGTCAGAGAGGACATAATAACTAGCCCGAGGCCTCACATGTAGTAAGTAATGAAGCTGAAATTCCAACCAAGGTCTTGGTCCTCTGTCTCTAAATTGAATTCTCTTTTCATTGAATCATATATGACTTCATTTAAAATGCTAGTATCATTCTGCCCATATTTTTTTCACAATGATTTCACTTGATGGTTTGTCAAATGCTGTGTTGAAATTCAACCACAAAATCCATGGCATTCTCTCAACTTGTGTTTGTTTTAAAAAGAAAAAAAAATTAATAACATTATTTAGACACAACACGTTGTTAGTAAACACAAGCTAGTGCATGGTGATTCATCAAACAATAGGCATTACATAGTATTCTATATGCAGAACAGTAAATTCTGTGAAGGAAAACAACAAAAAAAAGTATTAGAAATGGTGCCCCTCATCAGAGAGGAAGACCATTTAGTTGTGGAGGAAAGACAGGACAAGTTAAATAAATGGTGTCAAAAGTTAAATGATTGAAAAGGGAAAAAGATCTATGTGGACAAAAGCTGTTTTTGTGGTAGCAAAAAAATTGAAAGTTGATGGGATGCTGATTGAAGGATGACAGAACAAACTCTATTATATTAATGTAATGGAATACTACTGTGCAATAATAAATGATGAACAGGTGGATTTCAGAAAAATCTGAAAAGACTTACATGAACTAATGCAAAATGAAATTTGAAGAACCAGGAGAACATTGTATACATCGGTGGTTCTCAACCTGTGGGTACTGACCCCTTTGGGAGGCAAGCGACCCTTTCACAGGGGTCACAGGGGTCGCTTAAGACCATAGGAAAACACATATTTCTGATGGTTTTAGGAACCAAGACACTGCTCCTCTATGCATCTCCAGGCAGGTCTGCCCACATGCAGATATACCCACATACGTATATTAAAGGATAGCAGCATTAGGAAGGTTGAGAACCATTGGTACACATTAACAGCAACATTTTGTGATGATCAACTGTGAATTACTTAGCTCTTCTCAACAATACAAAGATACAAAACAATTACAAAGGACTGATGATAAAAAATGTTATCCACATAAAGAAAAAGTACTGATGGACTCTGAAAGCAAATCAAAGCATAGAATTCTCATTGTGCTTATTTTTTCATTATATTTTCCTTTTTGTCTGTTTCTTCTTTTATAACATGATTAATATGGAAATATATTTTGCATGATTGCCCATATATAACCTATATAAAATTGCTTACTGTTTTAGGAAGAGGGGAGGAAAGGAAGGGAGGGAGAAAAAGTTTTTGAAAAAGAGAATGTTAGAAACTGTCTTTACACATGATTGAGAAAATAAAATACTATTAGTAAATTTAAAAAAAAGTTAAAAACATCCAGAAAAAGATAAATATTTGTACATCAATGTCAGAGCTGTCACAAGGAGATATATAACCACCAAATTAGGGCTAGACATTAATGACTGGAGACTTCTCATGGAGAACATGGGTCTTGATATGAGCCTTGAAAAATGAACTGAGAATAATGGAGATTGATTTAAGCAAAAGCACAAAGGGAAGGAATATAATAATATGTTCAGAGGAAAACAAATAGCTCAGCATATGGAGGGGATTTCATGTCAAAGAATATGGGAGGGAAGGCTGGAAAGGTAAGTGAGAGCCAGATAGGAGTAGGTCTTGAATGCTTAGCTAAGAGGTT
The DNA here is from genome assembly GCA_028646515.1 of Pseudochirops corinnae. Lineage (NCBI taxonomy): Eukaryota > Metazoa > Chordata > Mammalia > Diprotodontia > Pseudocheiridae > Pseudochirops > Pseudochirops corinnae. The sequence continues at coordinate 2,533 of JAQQSV010013990.1, read as the reverse complement.
GAACATTTTGCTCTAAAATATTGGTGAACTATTGTTTGATTGTGGTAGTTAGGATGGTGTGAAAGAGAAGAGACTGAAATTAGGAAAAACACAAAACGGTTTCCTTCTTAACCTTTGTTCAGAGCAGTTATGTGGTCAAATTCACAATCACTCCTGTATCCTCATGCACCATTCTTTCTCACAGCTGTATTTAGGTGGCATTTTTACCTACTTTTCCCCAGAAAGTTATAACTTTGGAAAAGCAAGAATATGGGAATTAAGTAAGTTGGCTATGGAGGTGGTATTGTAATAATAAGTTTTTAACTATTAATAAACCAACTGTTTAATATTCCATTCTAAATTTTGAGTCTTGAGGTCAAAGTCATCATCTCTGGCCACCCACAATTTCTAAAAGATCACCCATAGTGGTTCAGTAAGTACATCCATAAGGTTTGTTTTTTTTGTTTTTTTTTTGCCCTAGACTACACTCTACCTTGGCTAGGATACTTGAAGTCATGAAACTTAACAGTGGCCACTGGATTGGAAAAGATCAGTTTGTGTCCCAATCCTAAAGAAGGGTAATGGCAAGGAATATTCAAATTATGGAACAAGTGCACACATTTCACACACCAGTAAAGTTATGCTTAAGATTTTGCAAACTTGACTCCGGCAAGATTTGAACTGAGTATTACCAGATAAGCAGGCTAGTTTTTAATGGATCACGGTAATATATGGCAAATCCTCAAAGAGATGAGGGTACCAGATCATCTTAATTGTCACCTGAGGAACCTGTATGTGGGCCAAGAAGCAATAGTTAAAACCAAACACGGAACAACTGATTGGTTTTAGATTGGAAAAAGGAGTAATAAAAGACTGTATATTGTTACCATATTTATTTAACTTATGTGTAAAGTACATCATGTGAAATTCCAAACAAGAAGAATCAAAAGTTGGAATCAAGGTTGCTGGGAGAAATATCAACAACCTCAGATATGTAGATGATTCCACTTTGACAGCAGGAAGTGAATAGGAATTGAGAAGTCTCTTAATGAGGATGAGAGAAGAGTGTAAAAGTGCCTTGAAGCTTAACATAAAAAAAAAACTGCTTAAATGGTCCCATCACTTCTTGGCAGACAGAGAAGAAATATAAGTAGTATCTGATTTATATTCTTGTGCTCAAAGATCACTGGAGAACATGACTGCAGTCAAGAAATTAAAAGACGCTTGCTTCTTGGGAGGAAAGCTATGAAAAATCTACATAGAAGAAACATCATCCTTCTGACAAAGGTCCATTATAGTCAGAGTTTTTGTTTTTCCAGTAGCAATGTATGACTGTGAGAGTTGGAGGACAAGGAAACCTGAGGGCCACGAAATTGATGCTTTTGAATTGTGGTATTGAAGAAGACTTTTGAGTCATTTGGACAGCAAGAAGATTAGATCAATCAATACTTAAAGAAATTATTTCAGGCTAGTCATTGAAAGTTCAAATACTAAGCCTAAAGCTTAAGAACTTTGGTCACATAGTAAGAAGATGAGACTCATTGGAAAAGATGCTAATGTTGGGAAAGATTGAAGGGAAAAGGAAAAGCAGATGGCAGAGGACAAAACAGATTGAGAGTTTCCTGGGAACAATGAAGATGAACTGCAACAGATTTCAAGAGATAGTGGTCCATGGAATCATGATGAGTCTGACATGACTGAACCACAACAAACTAGTTAAATAATTATTTCCCATCTCATCTTTGTTGGATGCCAATTCACTCTTAAGGATATTCTGCCATTTTCACTTTCAAACAAAGTAGAAATCAAAAAGTTTTTCTTTCCTTAAGTTGTCTTACTATTAGCCTGTTTCCTACACTGAGCCAGATCTTTCCTTTAAATTTTTTGTAATTTTAATAAGCTTTGATTCATTCTGGGCTATAGACTCCCATTAATCTTAAAATGTTTGTGTTACTTATTTAGGACAAAAATCCTTGGCTGTAGGCCCTGGCTACCATGTTTTTGTGAATATTAAAATAGTCCAATGATTGCATTATCTCATTAATGTGGGCCTTTATTTCCACAAATGAGGTCACAACACATTCATAACTGCCCATTTTGTGTAACTCTTATCTGTATCTTCCCATAAACTCACCATGAGGGATTCACCTCAGATGAAGAATTTTGAGATTCTTGTAATGAGTGCTTTTTTTCTCAGACTATCTTATATTTAATTACTTTGTATTTGTTAACATTTATTCTCTTTGTATTTGTTTTTTACATACTTAAATATATCCTTGTTTTCTTCCCTATTATCGTGTAAATTCCTTATTTCACTACTTGTTTTTTTTAATGTCAACACATAGAAAAATTCCTGATAACCTGGTAGGTTATTAAGAAGTGCTCACTGATTAATTAATTCTGAATTTATTTATGGAGAGTGCAGGCTATCCATTAATTACCCCTGGCTCTTTCCCTGTTACTGCTTATGTTTTTTTTCTGAAGTCGTATATTTCTTGAACATTTTATATTATACCACTTCTGCAAAAATCCCTAATTTGTAAAGTGTTGTAGT
>JAQQSV010013989.1:0-12396 GCA_028646515.1 Pseudochirops corinnae | reverse complement strand
ATGCACAGTAAATATTTATTGACCAACTAACATGTAGGGGGAAAAAAATCTAAACTGTACTTATAAAATAAAGCTTACCATATTATTAGTTATAATTCTGCAAAGGAATCAAGGAGTCATTTTCTGTAGACTGTTCCCTGAGGACATTGGCCTAGTGTTTGGTTCCAGCTAAAAAGACAAGAAAAACACCTGACATCATTAGGAAGGCTTTTGGAAACAAAACAAAAGCATTATCTTGACATTGTATAAAACTTGGAAAACTGTAAAGTTCTGCTTGTCATACATCAAGGAAGACATAGCCAGTAGAAATGATCCAGAAAGCAACAATTGAAATGATCTACAGGATACATGTGTTTCCATATGTGGAGATGATTAAAATGATTAGAACTCTTGAAATGAGAAAGCCTAAGGCTGAGCAGGGCTGTGGTCAGAGCTGATACTGTCATGAAAAGTCAGGTTTAGTTGGCTATAGAGTTTTCTCTCAGATGCTAGCTTCTAAAACTTGGTACAGAGGCTTTACGCTTGAAGGTAGACCCATATACAATGAGGCTCTTTTTTTTTTTTATAAAAGGGAGTACAAGCTAAAAATTAAAATTGGCTAAAGAAGGTTTTAGATAAATTCGTGGATGATCAGTCCATACCATGGGAGGCAGCTTGGATGCTGTGGCAAGCAACCTGGCTCTTGCTCTAAATCTTGTCACTGAGGATTACTGCCTATGTGACTTTAGCTATTTAATACACTTGAGTTTAATGAATTAGATGGCCTCTAAAGTCCTTTTTCCTTTAAGCTCTGTGACCAGACCTGTCACATTCCTGGTGTAGGGAATTCCCAGTTGATGAAACTCCCCCCACTAACGCAGTTCAACAGTTATTCTTCAATTTATCATCTTAGAAGGTTGCCTAGAGCACTGAGAAATGAAGTCATTTGTACAGGGTTACAAGCTAGTATGTATCAAAGGGAGGATTTGAACTTAGATCTTCCTGACTTTAGATCTGGCACTCTATCCACTATGCCATCTGGCTGCTCTTCCTTAATTAACTTGTATTTCATTTTCATTAAATATATCTGCTTATTTTCTTTATATTTGTTCTGTGTATATGTTTATTTAATATATACTTGTCTCCTCCATTAGAAATAAGCTTTGTGTATATTGTGTTCTCTGTGTTTGTATCCCAAGCACTTGGCACAATGCCTGATACATAATGGACACTTAAAGCATGTCTGTTGATTGATTAATTGATTTAAAGGGGTGCCTCCTGCCCCTTCAAGAAGTTTCTTTGAAAATAGCAAGAAGAATTTGGGGAAATTATAGATTGTAGAAGGAATTATATCAATTTGAATGATATAGCTAGGGAAAGAAAACGGTTCTCTTCTGAGTAAGGCTTGGAGCCTCATTGGTGTACTCAGTTCCAAGTTTATGGGTCACCTGGTTTCCATTTGGGAGCTATTTCTCCTCCTTGTCCAAAAGGTTTCTCCTTCCCTGATGCACATGGTGGAACCTTTGCTTTTAAAAGCACACCCCTACTTTAAGAGAAAGTACTGTCTTTCTCTGCACATCACCCACTGCACACCAGCTCGTGACTCTTCCGCTGTCAGCCATCTCCGGCTTTCACTCACACTTGCCCACCCACTCCTCTCAGGATGTCAATCATTCACCCACCCACTCCTCTCACACTCACCACTCTCACTCCCCCCCTACACTGTCAGCTCTCAGCCCCAAAGCCTCTGCCACCCGCCTTATCCTCTCCCTCAACTCTCCCTCGGCTTCTTCCCACTCTCAGCCATTTGGTTTTTGCCATATTTTTTTTTTCTCCTTTGACCTCACACATCTTCCACTCTGCCCAACAGCTCTTTGGCCTCTTTTGGTCCTGTCTTCTTTTAAAGGTACTTGTCTTAAAGGCCTCTGTGTTGATGCTTATCAAAATGTCTTAGTGACTCAGCTAAACTGTCTCTTTAATTAGCTAGCCCCTGATGAATCTCATCTTCCTTGAATGTTTCATGTAAAAGAACTGTATATTCAGTGGAGCCCAAATGTGGGGCCATTTTATTGCACTTGGCTTTAATGGGACCTATTCTTTTTGCTCAGATTCTGCTGCTTTCTAAATATTCAAAGAGAAAACTTTTTTTTTCCTTTTCCGAAAGGCTGCAAAAGGGTTTTTTTGTTTTGTTTTGTTTTATTCACAAGTATTAAGATAACCATTTACAGGCAAGAAAGACTCTTTTACTAGAATTCCATTTAGCTTAACAAGGATTTTTGTATTATTTTATATTTATTTTGAAACTTTTATCATGTTTCAGTTCACTTTTTGTCCTAATATATCCATCCTCCTCTCCCACCCATAGAGCCAATAGCCTTTATAACAAAGAATAAAAGGAAATTAAAAAAAGATAATTTAGCAGAACTAACTAATGCATCAATCTAATTCAACATGTCATGCAGTACCTACCTCCATAGACTCTCCTCTCATCCCAGCATTGCAAAGAAGGGAAGGATTCCTATCCTCTTCTTTAGGGCCAAACCTGGTCATTATAATGACATAGAATTCAACTTTCTTTTTTTATAGTACATTATTGTTATTGTCCATGTTGTTTTCCTTGATTTTTCCTGGTTCTGTTTTTTTCCCCACTATCAATTAGTTCATATTAAAAACTTAAAATTAACAAAAGAATTTATTAAAGAGTCTGTTTTAAAATGGGAAAATGATAATAACAGGATGGAATTTGTAGCATAATCCTGTAGCAGCTGTCAACATTTTAACGTGGATTTGGAAAAGGATATAACAATTTGAGGACCTGTTAATAAAGGATGAATCATTGTTTTGATAAAATATTTTTTCATTAAATCTATCTTATCACTCTGTCCTAATCAGCCTACCCATCCCAAACACCTCTTTTCATAGGTTTCAGATGCTTTGGTATCCTGTAAAGACTTTTTTTCACTTATAAGGTTGAGATCGATTCAAAGGGCCATCATTTAAACTGCCATTCATAGATTACACTGAGGCTTTTAAATTTTTTATTTCTTCTCATTTTGTCTTTGTATATACCTTGCCCCCACAAGCCTTTAAGTCTTATCTAGGCTCAACATTCTCAGGTTTTTCAACTAATACTCATGTGGCATAGTTTTGAGTCTCCTTAGCCTCCAGAGAGGCAGAAAGATACAAAGTATAAGGAACTGACCATAAGGACTGTGTTGAAGTCTTGTCCATGACATATACAGCTAGGTGGTGCAGTGGGTAGTGTACTAGACCTGGAGTCAGAGAGACTTATCTTCTTGAGTTCAAATCTGGCTTCAGACATTTAATAGCGGTGTGACCCTGGGCAAGTGGCTTAACCCTATTTGCCTCAGTTTCCTTGCCTGTAAAATGAGCTGGAGAACGAAATGGCAAACCACCCTAGAATCTTTGCCAAGAAAACCCCAAATGAAATCACAAAGGGTTGGACATGACTAAAAAATGGCTGAATGACAACTACATGACATGTACTGATTGTGTGACTAAGCAAGTCACTTAACTTCTCAGTGCTCTAGGAAACTCTTGAAGACTATAAGATGCAGAGAAGTAGAGAGAGTTTTCTCACCTGGGAGTTCCTTATACCAAAAAAATCATAAATCCAGTCTCTATCCCCAACCAAAATATCCTGGTCACCCCTTTGTGCTCCATCTTAAAAATGTTCTTCCAAAAATACAGTTCCCATAACTGGATATAGTACTCTAGATGGAGTCTGAGTAGGGTAGAGTACCTTGAGGTTCTGATCTTCCTCATTCTAGACAATATGCATTTTTTAAATATAGCTTTGAGGGTTATTTATTGGAAATATTGATTCATATTGAACAGAATCCACAAGGACCCTCAACTATTTTTCATACAAATTATTGTCTAGACATAATGGCTATAGTGCATACTTATGAAGATGATATGGGGGCCCTAAGTTTTGGGCCTTTATGTTTATGGCTAAAAAACTTCACATTTGGTCCATTTTTCCAATCTGCCAAGATCTTTTAGATCACATTTCCATTATGTTAGCTGTCCATGTTAGCTGTGGTTATCTATAGCCTTGTTTTTCCTAAAGTCCAGATCTAATCATGTCACTCCTCTACTCAATAAACTTCATTGGCTTCCTACCACGTCCAGGAACAATGGAAAATGCTCTGTGCGGCATTCAAAGCCCTTTGTAACCTAATATTTCCCACCTTTCCAGTTTGCTTATACTTTGTTCCCCAAGGTATAAACTTTGATCCGATAACACTGAACTCCTTGATATTGCACAAGACACTCCATCTCTTGACTCTGGGAATTCTCTTGGACCGTTCCCCCATGCCTGGAAAGTTCTCCCTTCCCTGCTCCTACTACTGACCTCCCTGTCTTTTTTTTAAGTTTTGATTAAAATCCTGCATTCTCCAGGATGCCTTGCCTAACCCCTCTTAATTTCCGTGCCTTCTCTTTGTTGATTTCCTATTTATCTTGAATTTAGCTTGTTTTATATGTATTTGTTATCATTTGATCTCCTCCATTGGATTACGAACTCCTTGAGAGCAGAGACTGATTTTTTTTGCTACTTTTTGTATCCCGTGTTTAACATAATGCCTGATGCATAGTAGATACTTAATAAGTGCTTATTGATCGATTTATCTCTGTTTTCATCCAAATGACTTAAAAAAAGTATAGAACAGAACAAGGCCAAGACCAAATGGGCTATTTCGTAAGAGAAGTATCATTAATTCTTTAATAAAAGACTTTGGGTCATTCAAGGACTTTTGGGTCCACCTAACAGTTGTATCATTCAGTTTATATTACTTATCTGATGTGTGAGAATATTATGAGAGACTTGAGATTGCAGCAAAGCATTTTAAAGGATATTGTGCCCACAGTTTTTATTTATCAGAAATCCTTTTTAAAAAAACAATGAAATTAGTATTCTTGATACAAGAATACTATTTTTGATATATCTAGGCTGATGCTAATTAATTGCTACTTCCCAAATGCAAGTGTTTATGTAGATAGGTTTTTCACCCTTAACTCTCCTTCAAATCCATTCATCTTGTATCTTTGCCAAGATTTAGTAGCAAACATTATACTATGGATCTGTACTTTTGGTAGAAGACAGAATAGATAACTATGAAGATTCCTTCAATGCTAAATTATCTGAATCCATAAAAATTTTCAGAATGGATTATGGGAAAGTATTTGGACAAATAAGAGTTGATACAAGCATTTTAAAAAAATGCTTTTCCTGGGTAATTAATTACAATAAAGTCAATCATGGTTTTTTATCTCTCAAAATTCTAGTTGAAAAATAACTGGTTCAGAGTATGAGTAGCAAGAACAAAGGCATAAGAACTGTTATGGCAGATTTATTGAGGAAGAAGGATATTGACCTAACTTGAGAGGAGATTTTATCCTAGGAGGAATGGGACTAATATTAGATAGATTGAGAGAGACATAGATGTGCCAAAAAGTTGTAACAGTTTTACTGGTGTTGCCTCTAGCACTCCCCTAAGGGGAGAAAGAGGACCATTGATCATACCATTGATCATACTCCCTCCAGGGTATGCCAGCATTCTTGTGAATGAGACCAAAATATTAAGGCTTTGTGAGCCAGTGAAAGGATCAAGGATTATAGAGTGAGAAAATGTTTAAAAAAAAAAAAGGAAAGGATCTTGTAGGTCATTAAATCCAATACATTTACTTTACAAATAAGGAAACCAAGTCTGTAAGAGGTAATGTGACTTCTGTAAGGTCACACGGCTGTTGAATGGCAGAACTAAAATTCAAACTCGGACCTTTCGAGTCTTTTAACACAATACAAGGTTCTTACTGTAGGTAATATGGAGGTACAGATTTTTTTGTGCCAGAATTAAAGCTGGCACTTTAAAGAGAATGAGACAGTCCACGGAGCCAATAAGCTTTATTAAGCATTTACTATGTGCTAGGTACTTCATTAAGCACCGGGCATATAAAGAAAGGCAAAAACACAGTTCCTGCCCTTCAGCAACTCACTACACACAAACTTCCAAGTACATTCAAAGTAAATATAGTGTAAATGGAAGGTAATCTGAAAGGGAGAGATTAGAAAGGGAAGGGATGGAAAGCAGGAGTACTACTAAAAAACTGCTGCTTTAATCAGTGGCAGTAGTAATGGAGTGGAATAATAGGGGGAGGAATAATGGGGATATTTTAAAGGAAAAATCATTCAGATTGGTATTTAATGGAGGAGAAGTTAGGTAAGAGTAAACCTAAGAAAAGTCTCCAACACTTTTAATTGTGCACCAAAGAGTAGACTGGAAAGCTGTGGCTTTGGATGAAGTTTATGGCTGCTTTGGGATTAGAATAATTCCCACAGCCTGATTGGATTGATTCCTTTTGCCAAATTGAGAAGTATGTATGGGATGACAGAAATATGCTTATGGAAAAGATCTAGAGTTCTCAATGGATGATAAGTTTTTGATGAGCCAGGTGTATTATATGAGAGCTGCAAAAGCTGTAGTGATCTCGGGCTTCACTGATAGAAATATAGGATTAGGGACCTAAGAATTCCTGCATACTCTATCCTAGACAGACTACATCGTAATTATTGAAAAAACTTGGTAATACCATGTTTCAGAACAAACACTGGCAAGTTTAAATGTGTCAAGATCAGGGAGGTGAGAATGTCATAGTAACTCTCTCCCTTGCATATGAGGGTCAGTTGAAGAATCTGTGGAAGAGAAACCTTGGAAGGACATGGCAGTTACTTAAAGGGTTGCCATGAGTTAGAGAGATGACCTTTGTCTTTTTTTGATGCCAGAGGCCAGGATCCTTCCGTAAAAATGTGAAACTGCAGAAAGGCAATTTTAAAATGTACATAAAGGGAAATGACCCAGTATTTAGAACAATATAAAATGGAATGTGTTAGGGTAATGAGTTCTCAATCCTTAGAGGTCTTTAAGTAGAAGCTTGATGACTAATCAGGGATATTACAGATGGCATTCGTGATATAGGTCTCTGAGAAACCTTCGAGAACCATTTGATGTGACTAATATATTCCTTTAACTTGCAAACTTTAATGCTTAAATGAACCTGTGGTCTAGAACATAGGTGCCCTCTCAGTATCAAACTCAATCCACCAATGCCTTCCAGGGCTGCATGACTCTTAATCTATATTCTGTAAGACCTCCGCAGAAGATGCACATAGCATTTTGTAACAGTCAGCTAACCATCTTTCTTAACACATGAAAGACCTATCTCCTTTGTGGATCATACACGTCCTCTTGCAACACTTCTCAGACATACTTCATTTCTGGTGATAAGCTTCAGTCAACTGATAGTCATCAAGTTTCATTCATCTTCCTTTGGGTCATCTAAGGTGCTTCTGAGATCATGTTGTTCCAGGAGCTGTTATTGTGTAGCATCACCAGGAAAATATTGGTGCTAATGAGATGTACTTGTTGTAGCAGTGATGGCAGCAATCAGTTTAGGATCATTTAAAAAACTGCATAATTTCCTAAATGGACTCCAGATCCTAGCTTTTCCTTCTATTCCTTTTGGATCTATTTCACTGTAATGCCCTCCCATGATATAAATAAATATCTGTGCTTAGGTGTGCATATGTATACACATATGCACACATATACATGTCTATGAATATATGTATAGATGTACTACCTCAGTGGGATTTTTGACCAGTTAAATTTCATAATCTGAGCAATATACATTCTCCATCCTCTTTATTTTTAGAATGAAGATGGATAAGTTGATCTTTATAATAATTATGGATTTCATTTAGTGAGTTTTTATTTCTCTAGGACTGAATGATATTAATACAATATCATCTGGAAATAGTACCATTTAGAGAACCTCATCATCAATAAAGATCCTTTGTATGGCTTAGACTTTGCATAGGGCATCCTCCAAAATACTGGTGAACATCTTATGTGAGCATATCAATCCACGTATCCCTCTTTTATGTTTTTCTTGGTGTTGAGACTGTTGGTGGTTTAATAGAAGCTACAGTTGGGGAATGTTACCTCTGGAAAGGAAATATGCATCTACTTTAGCCTGATCAGTTCTCTATCAAAGAGATCACCTATTACACATGTATAACTTATATTGCTTACCATCTCTGCAAAGGGAAAAAGGGAGGGAAGGATAGAATTTGGAACTCAAAACTACAAATGTTAAAGATAATTTTACATGTAATTGGGAGAAATATTATTTTAAAAAACTCAAAGAGATCACCTAAACAAAAATATCATGTGTCAGAGTAGAAAGATTACCAAACTGTGAATCAGAAGACCTAGAACTAACTTGACCAACTAGGTTTATGACCTTGGAAAGTCACTCCCCTTTCCTGGGTTTTGGTATCTTTATTAGTAAGGTAATTGGACCAAGTGATCTGAGGTTCTTTTCAGTTGTAAAATCCGATCATTCCATGATACTCTGAACTGATTCCAAATTGCTTGTCCAGAATTATAACATTGGAAATAGCGTCCTAGGGCACACAGAAGATAGAGAATAGCTTAGTGCTGGAAGGAACCATAGAGACCTTCAGATCCATTACCCTCACCCCCATTTTACAGAGGAGGAAACTGAGGTTAGGTAATTTACCCAGGATTACAAAGATAACAAGTGTCTGTGGCACGATTCAAACTCTAAAGTCCAGTGCTCTATCCATTAGGTTGTAGCTTTTGTATCTGTATCACAGGACCTCTTTCAGTACCCGTCACAGAGTAAGCACTTAATAAATACTTGTTGACTGATTGATTGATGGCGCTTATGGAATAACTCATGAATGAAGTGTCATTTATGTTCCCCAACATCTCCTGCCAAGACAGGACTCTAAACAGACATCTGGTTCAAGGTTTGAAGGAGGCCTCTCAGGAAGCACTGAAGCCACAGTGTCGTCTGAAATCTATCTAAGCAGCCCAGATGGCAATAGGAAATAAATGTCTGAAAAAATTATTGAATGGAAAAATGTAATGGCAGCCTTCCTTGTAAATGGTGGGACAGAAAGAGAAAAAAAAATCCAAGCTTCTCAATGCAACACCTATGGGAGAGTCAAAGGGGTATATGCCAGAGGCTCTGATGGTCCTTCTGCCACAGTTACAAGTTTCTTCTAACCCTGCAGCTTCTGTACCCAGGCCAGTGCTCAACCCTCCCTTCCTGCAGCTGTGTATGCAGCTGGCCTTCAGTTATCCCTAATGGTGCCCAGCTCTCTAGCCTTCTCTTACCATTCAGTTCTTAATTTTCCTTCTGTTTAAAAAGTGGGACCCATTTCCCACTCAGAGTGGCCAGCCACCAATTGATTTCAGCTCTGTAGTATCTCCCAGTGGAAGGGGACAGATTCCAGTTCATTCATTCCCCAGACCCGTGACACACAACAGAAAAGGAAATGCAGAGCCTTTTTTTTTTTAAATTCCCGCTCTCATTCAAGGCTTAACAGAGTGGCGTTTCACTGCTTAGGGGATCATGTGAATTTATGTGCAGGTTCTTCTGCCTGATTTTATGAAACCATTGATTGCCAGATACTCACATCCCTGACTACAAAGAAGAACAGGTGGTCATACTGTCAACCAGGGAAATGAACAAAGGGTACTCTTGGGAAAGGTCAGGCTTCCGATGGCTCCAGGATCTGAAGTCCAGGTGCTGCTGTCTGCAAGGACTCAAACAGGAATGGCCCTGACAGATGTCACAGATGCTCTGCAGCTGAAACTGCTCAGCCTAGCTGCCATGATTAACAATTTAAAGAGTGATCAAAAATGAGACTGTAATGAAAAAGGGTTGTTGCACATGGTTTCTATCTTTAAAAATTATAAACCTTCACTATTTTAATGTTGTTTTCATACAGGGACAAGAGCAGAATCATGCGGTAAAGGAAGTTTTCACATCAGAATGCCAGTTTTTCAGGGAAATATTTCATCTAGTATAAACATATAAATATTAAGGGCAAATTATTTTAACAATAGCCTAATAATACAAGAATGCCCGTTGTTATATCATGCTTTATAATTTTCAAAGTGCTTTCACATAGATTATCTGTTGTACTCCAGGGTTCTTTCCTGGACCCTCTTATGCTCTACACTCTCTTATTTGGTGACCTCATCCATTCTCATTAGTTCTGTTATCTTTCCTTTGTCATATACTATAAAATCTATATATCCAGGCCAATTTTCTCTCCTGAGCTGCAATCTTTTATCATGAAATGCCTATTAGATGTTTTGAGCTGAATGTACATATGCATCTCAAACTCAGCATATCCAAAACAGACTGTATTAGCTTTCCCCAAAAAATTCACCCCTTTTCCAAACTTTCATATTATTGTTGATGGCACCATCACCCTTCCAGTTACCTAGGTCTGAAACCTATTACTGGAGCAAGAACAGTTCACCCTAATTATGCTATCGTCATTATTTTCACGTCACATATCCAGAAAGTTCCCAGATCTTGTCATTTCTATCCATTTCTTTCATATATCCCACAGAATCACCATCTAAGGCCTGGCTTTCTTCAATTCTAATCTGGGATTTTTGTCTGGATTATTGCAGCATATTCCTATTTAGTCTCCCTGCCTCGAATTTCTTTCCTCTTTGATCTATCTTCAACATACCCATGAAAGTGATTTTCCTAAATCATAGGTCTAGCCATGTCACCACCCTCCTTAGTAAACTCCAGTGGCTCACTGTTACTTCTCTGTTTGACATTCAAAGTGTTTTATAGACTGACTCTTCCTACCTTTCTGGTATATTCATATGTTACTTCCTTTTATAATTTCATCAGTTCAGCCATCTGGCACACTCATATACAACATTCAATTTCCCATCCCTGTGCCTTTGAACCAACTGCCCCCCATGCCTCAAGTGCTCTCACTCCTCCCCTCTACCTCCTGCAATATCTGGTTTCCTTCAGGATTCAGTTCAAGTGCCACCTACTATGTGACACTTTTCCTTCCTCCCCCCTACTCCACAAGGGGGGAGAGAGTGTGTGCTAGTGCTTTTCCCTCTGAAATTCTATTGATTTTGCATGAGGAGTGGACAAGGTAGTATTAACAAAATCAAAACAAACAAAAAATGCTTAGCATGCTTCTATATAACACTTATATGTGTCCAGCATATAGTAGTCCCCTAAGACTTGAATATATTGACTCTTCCATTGAATAGAATAGAATAGAATAGAATGAGAGAAGGAAGGAAGGAAGGAAGGAAGGAAGGAAGGAAGGAAGGAAGGAAGGAAGAAAGGAAGGAAGGAAAGAAGGAAGGAAGGAAGAAAGGAAGGAAGGAAAGAAGGAAGGACAGGAGAAAGGAAGGGAGGAAGGAAGGAAGGAAACAAGCATTTATTAAGTGCATACTTTGTGCCAGGCACTATGTGCTAAGGTTCTTTAGAAGTATTATCATTTAATCTTCACAATAAGCCTGGGAGGTCGGTCTTATTGTTATAATTGGGGAAACTGAGGCAGACGGCAGTCAAGTGATTTGTACAGGGTCATGCAGCTTTTAAGTATCAGAGACCAGATTTGAACTTGTATCTTCCTGGCCCCAGATCTGGTGCTCTGTCCACTGTGCAGCTATAGTTATATATACACCAAGAGAGGGAATATTGCATAGTGGATAGAGGGCTAGACTTGGAGTCAGGAAAACTGGCTTAAAATTCTACCTTTGATACTTGTCTGTCATGTGATCATGGGCAAATCATGGGCAAGTGAGGCAACTCTCAAAGACTGTGGTAACAGAGAAGTTGTGATCTTCATCAGTCAAGGGAGTGGAGTACACATGGCAACAAAATCACAGACACGACCTATTCTTATGAAAACCTACAGTGTACTAAAAATCTTAGTGTACTAAAACTTTTGAAATACCTCATATGTATCTATATAAGCATAGATGCATACTTTACATATATACATATATATGATGTACTAAAATGACAGTATGACTATTAGAAGGGCAATTAAATCTACTTAGATGAATGATCCCTTTAGAAATGCAAAAAGCAACCTATCTCTACCAACCTCTTCTGTACTACTCTTCTATGTCTCCAGAAACAATTTTCCTGCAGAGTCCACCCTACATGCTAGGGACCTTCTTTGTTTCCTCTCATTATTGAAAAGATACCAGAGGCTGTCCAATGATTATCCCTATGACCAGCCCATGTTTTTCAATCCTACATTTTGTCAATGATATTCTTTAATCCAATTCATTGTAGTTCCTTTTTGTGTGTATCCAGCTCACACCCACCATGTACCTACATCTTCTGCTCAGAGTGGGATCCATTTTTGATTCTCCAGACTATATTACTCTGCAACTCACAACCAGACATTATCATCAGTAGTATATTGCTATTTTATTTTTTTTCTCTTTTTTAAAAAATTTTATTATAGTTTGCATCATTCATTTCCACAAGATTTTGAGTTACATATTTTCT
>JAQQSV010013988.1:0-12396 GCA_028646515.1 Pseudochirops corinnae | reverse complement strand
TTCTTCTCCTCATTGGCTTTTTCGGCCTCCTTTGTCATTTGAGTTAATCTATTTTTTAAGGTGTTAATTTCTTCAGTCAGATTGCTGACTCTCTTTTCATGATTTTATTGCAACATTCGTATTTCTCTTCTCAATTTTTCTTCCACTTCTCTCATTTGATTTTCAAAATGCTTCTTCAGCTGATCTCTAGCTTTAAGGCAATCTTCATGTTTATTGGAAGCTTTTGGGGTGGGAGCTCTGACTGTCCTGTCCTCCTCCCACTCCCTGCCTTGATCCTTCTTTTCCCCAAAGAAAGAATCTAGGATTTGGTTGCTATTCTTACTTTGCTCCTTATGCTTATTCTTATTCATGGTTGGTCAGTCTATGATTTTTTTTTTTTTTATCTCTGTGGAACTCTGCTTCCAGAGGGGAAAGCTCTGTCCCAAATCACTGGGGTTTTCCCAGCAGCCAGAGCTTTTAGGAGGCTGCTGGGTCCCTCCCCAACTCTGGCTCACTGAAAAAAAAAGAACAACCCAGGATCAATGCCCACAACCATGATCTGGATCCAGGCCACTCAACATGAGAGCTCTTGGCCTCTGAACAATCACTTGGTCCCCCTACAGTCTGCAGGCCGGGAGCTCTGAAGCAGCAGTGTGGAGGCAGGTGCAAAACCTCTGCTTCTGTGGCCTCATTGCCCTGGAGGTGTTTTGGCCAGACCAGCTTTTCTCCCCCAATTTCGCCAAGCTCCACTAACCTAATTCTGGATAGTGCCACAGCTGCCGCAGATCTGCTCACCCAAACCTCCAGCCGGGGCTAGGCTCCTCTCATCCAGCTGCCTTGGGGCAGAGCCGCGGTTTCAGGCTAGGCTGGTTTCGGCTCGCAGGGCTGAGATGGTTCCTCATAGCCAAGCTGACTTTAGTGGATAGTATATTTGTGTGCATTTTGGAATTCTAGAATTTGTTTAGAGTCATATTTTATGGGTATTTTGGGGTGGCTATGTGAGAGCTGAGATATGTTGCTGCTCCTACACTGCCATCTTGGCTCTGTCCCCTCACTAAATGTCTTTTTTTTTTTTTTAACCTTTGGAGGATGCTCAGTTTTGCTGGATGGGTGATTCTTTGTTGTAATTTTCCTTGCTCTGCCGTGAGAATTATCATATTACAAGTTCTCTGATCCTTTAGAATAGAAGCTGCTAAATCTTATATTATGCTGAGCATGACTCCATAATATTTGAATTGTTTCTTTCTGATTGTTTGCAATATTTTCTCTTAAAGCTGTGAGCTATAGAATTTGACTATAATATTCTGGGCAGTTTTCATTTTGGGATTTCTTTTGTGGATTGAAATGGGGTTATAACAATTTCTATTCTGCCCTCTGATTCTAAAGTATTAAGGCAGTTTTCCTTCATAATTTCTTGAAAGATGATTTCTAGGCCCTTTGTTTTGGGCATGGCTTTTAGGCAATCCAACAATATTTAAATTGTCTCTTCTGGATGTATTTTCCATCTCAGTTTTTTTTCCCCCAATGAGATATTTCACATTGTCTTCTATTTCTTTTCCCCTTACTTTGGTGTTCAATTTTTGTTTGTTTGTGTATTTTAATTTCTTATAGAGTAATTAGGTTCCATTTTCTCAATTCTAATTTTTAAGGAATTATTTTCTGCAGTGAACTTTTGTATCTTCTTTTCCATTTGATCAATTCTTCTTTTTAGGACTATTCTTCTAATTGGATTTTTTTTTTTTGGTACCTCTTTTGCCATTTGACCTTTTCTGTTTTTTTTAAGTATTCTTCAGATTTTAGATGGGTGCATTATATTGACTGAGGAGATGGTGACTTACTGAATGAGATATTTATTTAAGACTATGTGGCCACCTTGACAAAAAGTTGTTATGTTATATTGTTGTGAATGTTGTACTTTGGTTTCTGGAATGTCTTGCTTTCGCTTACTGATGAATAGAGAGTTCACTATACTATGTGATCAGAACCTTAAAGTTATTCACAGCAACAGTCCTCAGGAGAGATGCTTGTGCTTAGCTTTACAACACTCAATAAATATTTATGGTAATAATTACATAAAGATTTAGGTACAAGGGGGTGAGAGAGAAGTTGGCAGAGTGAAAGCAGGGACATACTTGAGTTCTCCCCTAAAAACCCCCATATACCTGTAAAAAAATGACTCTAAACAAATTATAGAGCTGCAGAACCCACAAAATGAAGGAACAAAACAAATCTCTGGCACAAGACAGACTGAAAGATTGATAGGAAGGGTCTATATCACTAGAGTGGGAGCAGAGTTCAGTCCAGCATGGCTGCACAAGCATAGATGGCACCAGAGGAGATCTCAAAGTACTAAATCACTAGCACCTGTGATGTCTCTAGACTTTTCAGACCACAAATGACAAAGACAGCATGGGAGGTAAGCAGGAAAGGTCTGTCAAACCTTTGGGTGAGAGAGAAGTATGGTCCAGCTCCAGCGTGGTGGAAATGGCAGTGGAGACAGTGGCAACAATAGCAGCAGGAGCAGCAATGAAAGAAACAATTCAAGAAGGGAGGCAAAGTCAAGATGGCAGTGTAGAAGAAGGAAAACTCAGCAGCTCCTCCCATAACCATCTCAAACTCTTATAAAATATAACTCTAAAGAAATTTAAAGCTCCAGAATGCACAGAATTATAGAAGAACACCTCTCCTGCTGATGGCAGCCCAGAAGACAGAAGGGAAGGGCTCATTGTAGAGCACTGGGAGCCAAAACCAGTAGGCCTTGGAACCACAGCTCGGCCCCGGGGTGGCCAGAACTAGCCCTGGCTGGAGTACTCTGCAGACTGGATCATCAGCAGTTGTGGCAGTTGACAGGATTATCAACCCATAAGAACCAGGGACAAAGTGAAAGGTCAGTGAAACTTGGCTAAATATGGGGGAGAGAAGCTGGTATGGCTGTCTGCCACCAGGGCAATAAAGTAGCAGAAGTGGCAGCTCTGCAGTTGCCTTCATGTGGCTGCTTCAGAGCTCGGGCCCTGAAGAGTGCAGGGGGGCCAAATAATCATTCAGAGGCTAAGTGTTCTTGCTTTAACATACTTTGATTGGGATCATGGTCTTTGGTGGTAGTCCTGAGGTGTGTGACTAGTGAGCCAAAGCTGGTGGGAGCTGCAGAGACAGCAGCCTCCTAATAGCTCTAGCAGCTGGGAAAACCCCAGTAATTTGGACAAAGCTCTCCCTCCAGCAGAGGGCAGAGAGATCTACTGTGGCTG
Organism: Pseudochirops corinnae; assembly: GCA_028646515.1. Lineage (NCBI taxonomy): Eukaryota > Metazoa > Chordata > Mammalia > Diprotodontia > Pseudocheiridae > Pseudochirops > Pseudochirops corinnae. Next base: position 9,172 of record JAQQSV010013988.1, on the reverse strand, counting down.
GAAAATCAAGTAAAGTGACTAGCAAAATGAGCAGGCAAAGGAAGCAAAGGAAGCTCAGCAATCCAAGTTTAGATTCTTTTTTGGGGAAAAAAAGGATCAAAGCATGGAACAGGAGGAAGACAACACAGTCAGAACTCCTGCACCAAAAACCTCCAAGAAAAATGTAAACTGGCTATGGGCCATATAGGAACTTAAGAAGGATTTTGAAAACCAAACAAGAGAAGTGGAGGGAAAAAATGGGAAGAGAAATGAGAATGATGCAAGAAAATCATGAAAAGAGAATCAACAACCTGACTGAAGAAAATAACACCTTAAAATATAGATTAACTCAAATGGCTGAAGAATCCCAAAAAGCCAATGAGGAGAAGAATGCCTTAAAAAGTCACATTTGCCATATGGAAAAAGAATCTCAAAAGCTCACTGCAGAAGATAATTCCTTCAGAATTACAATGGAGCAAATGGAAGCAAATGACTTTATGAAAAATCAAGATACTATTAAACAAATCCAAACAAAAGAAAAAATTGAAAGCAATGTGAAATATTTCATTGAAAAAACCACCAACATGGAAAAGAGATCCAGGAGACACAATTTAAAAATTATTGGACTACCTGAAAGCCATGATCAAAAAACAAGCTAGAAATCATCCTTCAAGAAATTCTCAAGCAAAATTGCCCTGATATTTTAGAACCAGAGGGCAAAATAGAAATTGAAAGAATTCACCAATCACCTCTTTAAAAAGATCCCCAAAAGAAAACTCCTAGGAATGATTCCAGAGTTCCCAGTTCAAGGAGCAAATATTACAAGCTGCCAAGAAGAAACAATTTGAATACTGTGGAAACACAATCAGGATTACCCAGGATCTAGCAGATTCTACATTAAGGGATCAAAGGACATGGAAAATGATATTCTGGAGGTCAAAGGAGCTAGGATTAAAAACAAGAATCACCTACCCAGCAAAATTGAGTATAATATATCAGGGCAAAATATAGTCATTCATTGAGATGGAGGACTTTCAAGCATTCTTTTTTTTTTTTAAACACTTTTAATTTTTATTTATTTATTTATTTTTCAAGGTTCTGATTACACAGTATAGTGAACTCTATTTATTCAATAACAAATTAAGGCAAAACATTCACAGAAAATTAAGTACAGCATTCAAAATGTTATAAGTTTACAACTTATCACTAAAATGGCCACATAGTTTTCAACAAAAGATAACATTCATGTAGTAAATCTTTCATTTAGTAAATCCTTAATTCATTCAACCTTAAGGAGCCAATCCTCCTTAATTGACACAAAGTACAAAGGTCAATATCCTCCACTCATGGGGTTCAATCAAGTTACAACATCATTGGTCACTACTCAGTACCCTCTTAAGAGGTAGTGGAAAGTACAAAGGCCATACACCTCTAAGTCACAATTAAGTTACAGTCTCATCAATCAGCATTAAATACCTAAGGAGAGGTCTTTTCATCTTGACTCAAGGCAAGCTCTCAGCTTCCATGGTCGTAGCTCCTGTCCAAATCTAATCAACTGCCACCCGAGTTCAAAGGCATACAACTCCCAGTTCCTTGTCCAGCTCTCCATGTAGTTCCTGTTCCTTGTTGAAGCTCACAATGTCTAGTCCACCTCAAGTCTTTATTCAAATACCAGGAAAGTGAGTCCCAGAACCAGAAAGTCAAAGTCATTATAGTAACCATGAAGCTGGTATACATGGTCAATGCAGTGAACACCTGCATTCCCAAGCCTTCACAACAGAACAGGTTCCCTCAAGAAGGTCTCTTCCTCTCTCAGTCACAGTAGATCTTCAGGCTGGTTCTCAGAAGCTCTCAGCACAAGTTTCAGCTGGCTCTCAGAAGAAGCTCCACCGCCATAAGCTCTGTTCTCAAAATCAAAATCACTTTCTCCACCCTGTGCCTCTCCTCCTCAGCCTCCCCTCGGCATCCTCCAGAAGTTCTGACTCTCCCACTCATGCTTTTCCCTAAATAAGCTATTTACCCCTTTCTGTTCCAGCCCCTTCCTGTTACATCAAGAAGTCCATCCCACTGTGGGATTCAGAAGTTCTAGGTCTTAATACTTGACACAATCTTGAGCTTGAAACTAAGTGCTAAGTACTTGTTAGCTTGCCAATACAAGAGGATCTTCAAATTCCATTACTATTACAGGATAATAGAATGGAGGACAGATTGGGGGAGAGTGTGGTCAGAAGTAAACACTTTTGAAAAAGGACAAGGTCAAAGGAGGAAATAGAATAAGTGTGGGGGGGGGACAGGATAGGATGGAGGGAAATATATTTAGTCTTTCACAGCATGACTATTATGGAAGTGTTTTGCATAACTACACAGGTACAACCTATAATTAACTGCTTGTCTTCTCAATGAGGGTTGTTGAGGAGGGAGGAAAGGAGAGAATTTGGAACTCAATGTTTTAAAAACGAATGTTAAAAATGATTTTTGCATGCAACTGAGAAATAAGATATACAGGCAACTGGGGTATAGAAATCTATCTTGCCTTTACAAAAAAGTTAAGGGGAAAGAGATAAGGGGAAGGAGGGATGATAAAAGGGAGGGCAGACTGGGGTAAGGGTTAATCACAGTTCAAACCATCTTGAGGTAGGGCAAGGTGTGATATGGGTAGAAAATTTAGAATTCAAAATCTTGTGGAAATGGATGTTGAAAACTAACATAAATTAATTAATATTAAAAAAAGATTTGGGCTCAAATGAGCTAAAATTGAAATGTCCTTTCATAAAGAACTGGAGAGCTTATTTCAGATATTGATGGAAGATGCTTTAAAAACTGAGTTTTTTTTTTTTTAGCATTTTACTAATGTCTGACTTTCTCACCATACTCCTGACAACTTCATTCAGCTAAAACAATTGTGAACATGAAGTCAACAGAAAAAGGCTACTTTTTCTCCATAAGAGAGGTGTGGGGCAAGCATAAAATATTTATACAAGTATAAATATATAGTAGGTAGAGCCAAGATGGCAGAGTAGAAACAAGACTTCCATAGGGCTCTGGCTTCCACCTCCTCCAATACATGTAAAAAATGACTCTAAACAAACTTTAGAACTACAGAACCCACAAAGTGACAGAGAGAAATAAATCTCCCACTGAAGGAAGCACAGCAGGGTGGCAGAAAGGGTCCATTGCAGCACACTGGGAGCTGAGCATAGTCCCAACTGAACCACAGTTTTAGCCCCAGAATGGCCCCAACCAGAGGTGGCTGGAGCAGACTTCAGAAGAGTAGAACACCAGCAGCTGTAGCAGTTTCCAGACTTCTCAATCCAGAAATGCCAAACACAAAGTAAAAGGTCAGTGTGGAACTTTTTTCAAACAAGGGAAGTGTTCTCTGGGTGCTACCCCCAGAGTGACAAGTGGAGGAGACATAGTAGCTGCAGCCACTGCCATGTGGCTGCTTCAGAGCTCCTGACCTGCAGATTGTTGGTGTAACAAGTGACCATTGAGAGGGTAATCACTCTTGCTTTGACCTGCTTGGATCTGGATAACAGTCTTGAGTGTTAGTCCTGGGGTGTGTGACCAGTCAACGAGAATATGGGAGGCTGGAGAGAGGCCACCCATATAATAGCTCCAACAGCTGAAAAAACCCCAGCCAATTGGGACATGCCTCTTTCCATGTCGGAAGCAGAGTTCTACCACGGCAAAGAGCTTGCTAGTCAAGTCATTGGTTGTCAATATGAGCAAGCAATGGAAGCACAAAGAGATGATAGAATCATTTTGGGTGGACATAAAGGATGAAAGTATGGAGTGGAAAAAAGACATTGAAGTAAGAACTCCTGCATCAAAAGCTTCCAAGAAAAATATGAATTGGTTACAGGACATGGAGGAGCTCAACAAGGATTTTGAAAATCAAGTAAGAGAAGTGGAGGAAAAATTGGGAAGAGAAATGAAAATGATGCAAGAAAATCATGAAAAGTAAGTCAACAGCCTGCTAAAGGATATCCAAAAAAATACTGAAGAAAATAACAGCTTAAAAAATAAACTAAATCAAATGGCAAAAGAGGCCCAAAAAGCTAATGAAGAGAAGAGTGTTTTAAAAATTCAAATTTGCCAGATGGAAAATAAATTTCAAAAACTCACTGGAGATAATAACACCTTCAAAGTTAGATTGGAGCAACTAGAAGCTAATGACTTTATGAGAAATCAACATACTATAAAACAGATCCAAAGAAATGAAAAAATAGAAGGCAATGTAAAATATCTCACTGGAAAAACTACTGACCTGGAAAAAAGATCCAGGAGAGATAATTCAAAAATTATTGGTCTACCTGAAAGCCATGATCAAAAAAAGCATCTAGACACCATCTCTCAAGAAATTATCAAGCAAAATTGCTCTGAAATTCTAGAACCAGAGGGCAAAATAGAAATTGAAAGAATTCACTGATCACCTCTTGAAAAAGATCCCAGAAAGGAACTCCTAGGAATATTATAACCAAATCCCAGAGTTCCCAGGTCAAGGAGAAAATACTGCATTCAGTCAGGAAGAAACAATTTGAGTGTTGTAGAAACACAATCAGGATAACACAAAACCTAGCAGCTTCTATCTTAAGGGATCAAAGGGCTTGGAATATGATATTCCATAGGTCAAAGGAGCTAGGACTAAAACCAAAAATCACCCAACTAGCAAAACTGGGTGTAATGCTACAAGGAAAAATATGGTCATTGAATACAATAGAGGACTTTTAAGCATTCTTGATGAAAAAAACTGAGCTGAACAGAAAATTTGACTTTGAAAAACAAGAAATGAGAGAAGCATGAGAAGGTATACAGGAAAAAGAAATCATAAAGAGCTTATTAAAGAAGAACTATTTACAGGCATACATGGAAAAAATGATAATTATAACTCATAAGACTTTTTTCATTATGAGGATAGCTGAAGGGAATATATATGTGTAGATATAGATATATATATATATATATGTATACATACATATATATGTATGTATAGGAGTATGTATATATATGTATGCATATGTGTGTGTGTGTGTATATATATGTGAGTGTGGGCATTTGTATGTTCATGTATACGTAGCCAGAGGGCACAGGATGAGTTGAATACATAGGGATGATATCTAAAAAATAAAATTAAGAGGTGAGAGAGGAATTCATTGGGAAAAGAAGAAAGGGAGTGATAAATTAGGGTAAATGATGTCATATAAAAGAAGCAAGATAAAACTGTTACAATGGAGGGGAAGAGCAGGAAGGTGAAAAGGAATGGGACAACCTGATTCTCATTGAATTTGGCCTAAGGAGGGAATAACATACACACTCAAATGGGTATCTTACCCTACAGGAAAAGAGGGAGGTAGGGGATAAGAGAGGGGATGATTCAAGGGAGGGCTGATTAGGGGAGAGAGTTATTAGAAGTAAACATTTTTGAAAATGGAGGACAGAGTCAGAAGAGAAAATAGAATAAGTGGGGGGTGGGCTAGGATGGAGGGAAATATAGTTAGTCTACCATAATATAACTACTATGGAAATGATTTTGGTAACAACACATGTGCAATCCATATTGAATTCTTTATCTTCACAGTGGGGTGAGTGAGGAGAGAAGAAGGGAAAAAAATCTGGAACTGAAAGTTTTAAAAACAAATGTTTAAAAACCTGGGTTTTTTTACATGCAATGGGGAAATAAGATATAAAGGCACCGGGGTATAGAAACCCATTTTGCCCTTAGAAAGTTAGCAGGGTGATGGGAGAGGATATAAGAGAGAACAGATTGGAGGAAGGGATATTCAGTAGGCTTGCTATTTTGAGGTGTGGGTAGGGGAAAGATGAGGAGAGAAAAAATTGGAACTAGAAATCTTGTGGAAAACTAAAAATAAATAAAATAAAAATAAAAATAAATAAATGTATTTTAGTATACATGTTCATTTTAGTATATATTACATACATCCATATATTAAATGAAACTGCAAATTAGAAGTAACTATGATAGTAACCCAAAACTGTAATGAAGAGAGTTGGAAGAAAAGAATTATAAAAAGTACATCAGTTTGGAGCCATTTATTGTGGGGACAACACGTTAGTTCCCAAGAAATATCCCTGCCAATTATATTCTGCTTCGTCTACTTCAGTAAGGGAAATATGTAGTCAGATTTAGAAATATTTCCATGAAAATGGTTAAACATTCTCTTTCAGTTGATGCTTAAGTGTAAAAACCTTCACATACAGATAAAATTAATTTCTTGGGAATATTTTATTCCTCAAAGGTGCAAGATCATAGTTACAGTATATAAACAAAAGGAGTAAGGGCAGCTAGGTTGCACAGTGAATAGAGCACTGGCCATGGAGTGAGGAGGAATTGAGTTCAAATCTAGCCTCAGACACTTTACACTTACTAGCTGTGTGAACTTGGGCAAGTCACTTAACCCTAACTGCTTTGCCTTCCCCCTTCCAAAAAGCAAAAAATAAAAATAAAAAGGAGTCGATCCACCAAAGGTATAAATGAATTGTACATAAGAAATAACAGAATACACATTGAAATAATAGAGCCGAATAAATGACAGCTCAAAAATCTAAATAGCAATACTTCAAAAGAATTCCATTCAAAAATCTAAATAACAACAATAATAAATTATGCTTGCTTACTATCATAAAATATATACTTGCAACTTCTTTAACACTGAACAGTCAATTGATTCCATTTAGCAAAGTGGGAAAATACAGATATTTAATCATCTCTTTTCTCTGCATATAGAAATTCAATTTCAAAATAGTGAGATGTCAAAGCAATTTTGATATTGTTATTGTAATGGAAAAAAACACATCCTCACATGTTAATTTCTCATGCTAGTGAAAGAATAAAATTATCTGCCATCAAAATATAATATAAAGGAATAAAAGAAGAAAAACATATATAAGTATAACATGCCACTAGAAATAGAACACTAGATTAAATGATCCATTTTATCAACCTCAAGCAATACTAAAAGTTCATTATTTTTATTTTGTTGTATTTTCATAATCTAATCAACATATATGTTGCTATTTATGATTAATTTTTAAAGTCTATTATTAATATGCTACAAATTTATATACATTAATTTTCTCTTAAGAAAATTGCTGGCATGGTATGCTAGTTAGGGTGTTGGCTTTGAAGTATCATAAACTCATGCTCTAGTCCACTAACACTTTATGGCTGTGTGACTCTAGAAGAGTCATTTCCCCTCCCCCAAAAACTATTTAAGACTCTAACTTTATAAATTACAGAGAAAATGCTGATTTCATTAGTAGAGAAAAATCTCCTGAGGAGCTCCCTATCCTAATAAAATCAAAGCTAAAAGTGTTAAAACTAGAAAACAAGATAAATGCTAAAAGCAAGTGAAATCTTAAAAAGCTAAAAGCTAATACCTTTTTTTCTTCTAATTGGATGAAATAATAAAATAATATAATAATAAATTATAATAATAAAATAATAATGAAATAATGAAATAAAAAAATAATAAAATATATATATATCCATCCTTTTATCTCAGTGAATAGTTTATGTTGGAAGGATTAGAAAACAGTGATTAATTCTTTATTTCCTTTTTTGCTGTCTTGCTGTGTCATATCTTTAGTGATTGAGAAATCCTGCCCAAGGGCAAAAAACTCTCTTTTCTAAATCATTAACACTCATATCTTCTACGATGTTATCAGACTGTAGAATGAAAACAAAGTATTAATTTTCATTAAACTTTTAAATTTTGAAAATGATTTGATCACACAAACATAATAATATTCCCTCTGATTTAATATGTTAAATATCATGGGCTTTAATTTGTGGGTTTTTTTTTCTTTTTATGAACTTCTCTCTTTCATTGTAAACTGTTTTCCATGCTCTTGAAATAGGAAATATAAATGTGTAAATGTGAGGGAGCTGACATAAGAATAAGGAAGGCCCAGATTCAAGAACCGCTACCCTCATTATGATATATGCCTACTCTCTGGCCCTAGACAAATCCTTTACCTCTCACTAGCTGACACAAGCTTTTATTGACCTGATTAGTCACAGTCAAACACACTGTGCCTTGACTCCAACATAGTGATGTCATTTTGGACCTCTTCAAGAATGAAGGACAATAACCAACCATCTCATAAAAGTTTCTAAGAAAATGATTTGCAGAACAGTTGTTAATCTACTTTAAGAGAAAATTTTCCTCATTGGGAGTTACCTACATCAATAAGAAGTAATAGATCTGGACCAAAACAAAACAAAGAAAAATGTAAAAATAAAAAAAATAGGAAATTATCTCTTAAGTTAAAGTCATCATCACTGTAGTGAATGTGAATCACACTGATTTTCTCCCAGTTATACTGGCCACAAGAGAGGCATAAAACATATATATCAGATGTATGTATATAAGTGATAAATGCTTAACAAAGATAATTACTCCTATAACATACGGGACCTAATGCAAAGACCAGGTTGAAGGATGTACTACAGATGGAAGGTCTTCCAAATGTTCCAGTTTGAGGATAACAGTGTGCTGCTTGGATAAATCCCCAGAATGCAGAATTTGAAAGTTGAAAGTAGATTAATCACCAATATATATCACCATTAATCACCAAGTTATATTGCACATGAAAGAAATTTGCTCTATGACATATATCATAAGCAATCATCTAGCCTCTGCCTGTAAATATTCACGGAGAATTTTTTGAGACAGCGCATCTCCTTTCTTGAGGCATCACATCTCATTTTCTCCAGCTGTAATTGTTAGGGAGCTTTTCTGACCTCAAGCCTAAATTTGTCTCTTTGAAATTTCCACTTATTTCTTTTTTTTTTTTCATTTTATTATAGTTTGCATCATTCATTTCCAGAAGATTTTGAGTTACGTATTTTCTCCCCCTCTTTCCCCCCCCCACCACCCCAAAACAGCCATCCCAGTGTGTCCCCTCTCCCCCAGTCTATTCTCTCCTATGTCACTTTTTGGTAGGGCAAGATGGATCTCCCAACCACCATGCCTGTGTATCTCAAGTTCCAGTTGGATGTAGTCAATAATAATAATAATAATAATTGCATATGTATATATATGTAGATACATATTCATAACATTTGATTATGGAATTCCAGATTCCAGATTCTTTCCCCTCCTCCCTCACCTCCCATCCCCACTGGTAAGACAAGCAATCAAATACAGGCTGAACATGTGAGATTATGCAG
>JAQQSV010013987.1:0-12397 GCA_028646515.1 Pseudochirops corinnae | reverse complement strand
TTTATTGTCTCAAGAAGTTTTTTACTTGATTCTCTGGGATTCTCCAAGTATATCATCATATCGTCTGCAAAGAGTGATAGCTTAGTCTCTTCTTTACCTAATTTGATTCCTTTGATTTCTTTTTCTTCTCTAATTGCTACTGCTAACATTTCTAGGACCAGATTGAATAAGAGGGGTGATAATGGACATCCTTGTTTCAAATTTACAGTTTTCTAAGACAATATGTGGCCTTTAGACAACTGTTTCTATTTGAGTTTGACACCACTGCACTAGACCACTAGACTACTCTCCATTTATTAAGATCCTAGACCAGAGGTTCTCAACCTGTGGGTCGTGACCCCTTTGAGGGTCAAACGACCCTTTCACAGGGGGAAAGCATATTTCCGATGGTCTTAGGAACTGAGACACTGCTCCTCTATTCGTCTCCAGGCGGGTCCGCCCACATGCAGATATGCCCACATATGAGTATCAAAGGTCACAGCATTAGGAAGGTTGAGAACCACTGTCCTAGACTATCAACAATCACGTGAAAAAAAATGCTCTAAACCACTAATAATTAGAGAAATGAAAATTAAAGAAACTTTGATGTTCTACTTTATACCTACCAGATTGGCAAATATGACAAAAGAAGAAAATGACAGATATTGGCAGGGTGTTGGGAAGGCAAGCGTGCTGTCATGCTGTTGGTGGAGGTATGAATTGGTCCAGCCATTCTGGAAAGAAATGTGGACTTACGCCCAGAAAGTTACTGGACTGGGAGTATCTTCTCACCTCTCTATGCCACTACTAGGCTTCTTCCCCAAAGAGATAAAAAAAAAAAAAAGGATCTATACATACAAAAATATTTATAGCAGCTCCTTTATGGTAACCAAAAATTGCAAACTGAGGGCCCATCCTCTTTTTAGGGAACAGCTAATCAGATATTGGTATATGGATTGAATGAAATATTATGCCATAAGAAATTATGAAATTGCAGAGAAAAGTGAACAGAACTAGAAAATTTTATTCAATAATAACTTTATAAAAAACAAAAATATTGAACGACGTTAGATCCCATCCTTTAGAACCCATTGTGTTATCCTACAATGATAAATCATGAGTCCAAAAGACTGAAGGTGAAATATGTCACTCACCTCCTGACAGAGAAAATGATTAATCTAAAATGCATAAAGAGACTTACATTTTTGCTTTCGCTGTTGTTTTTCAGTCATTTCTGACTCTTTCTGACTCCTTGTGGGGTTTCCTTGGCAGAGATACTGGAGTGATTTGCCACTTCTGTCTTCAGCACACATTTTTGGACGTGTGGCTAATGTGGGAATTTGTCTTGTCAGACCATGTAGATGTACACTGAAGGATCTTTAAAAAAAATGTTGAATGGGATAGGCTGGTTAGTGAAAGACAAAGTAATTTTTAAAAATTTATTATTTGAAAATTTTTAAAAAAGGTAAAAAGAGACTGCTATATACTAGGCCCAACTAGGCACTAGGGATACACATATTAATACATATATTTTAAAGGAGGTTCTTGGGGATTATATAAAGGCATACTGAAAAATATGATACAAGGTAGGGTAGATGGGGCCAAAGAAGAGATCTAGACAAAATGTCTAGAAAAATTTGGGGAGGGAGAGAGCATTTCCAGCCCTTGGGAATTAGGGAAGACTTCATAGAAGGGATGGCATCTTACCTCAGTCTGCAAGGCAAAAATAAAAGATCCAAAAGGTACAGGTGAGGAGGGAGTACATTCCAGGGATGATGAATCACCTGATCGAATGCGTGGGAGCAGGGGTTGGCAAGTGAATTGGGGAGAACTGATAGCAAGCCAGTTTGACTGAAATGTAAAATTCATGAAGGGGAATGGGGTGAAATAAGGCCAGTTGAGATCAGATTGTGGTAGATCTTAAATGTCAGGCTAAGGAGTTTGTGTTTCACCCTGGAGACAATTGTTGCTGTTCTTCCTTCTTGAAGAGGACCAATGACATCAGGAGGGTGATGTCTTGATTTTCAAGTGAATCGGACTTAAGTGACAGAGCTGTGCAGAATCATCAGCCTCACTCTCTCCCCCAAAATCACTGGAGTCTAGAGGTAAGACATAGGTCAAGATGATTAGCAATGACCTCAGATGCAGTGGGAAACCTTGGCCTTTCCCAGGTCTCAGTTTGTGTGAGTCAATGCCCATTCAGTAATTAAAGACTAGATAAGAATTAAGGCAAAAGATGAACTAGTTTGCTTTCACAAAAGAATCAGTCTGGGAGGCAAAGACCATTAGAGTTTCTGGCCAGAACTGAAACTTGTCTTGGCCAATCAGTGAGAACTAGAGTGATTTGGGTTTAAAGGCATAATCAAGTAATGTTATTTGAATCCCAATAGGCTTTAACAAAACCTGGTTTTTCAGAGCTATATTTTAAGAAATTATCAAATTAAAAACTACATGAAACAAAAGAGTTAATTGTTCTGGTTTTCAAACAAACAAGCAAACAACCAATAATAAGATAAATAAGTAAGAAAGAAAAAAAAATAACCTCCAAATCCCAAGCAATCAAAACTCATATTCCTTTGGACAGAGCACCTACATGTGAGGGTATGACACCCCATGTGAACAGATGAAGGAGAAGGAGGAGGAAGAGGAGATACTAGCATTGCCCAACTGAAACTGACCCATTGGGTCCCCAAGGGGGCAGTTATTACTACTCACAGATTGTTGTCCTAGAGATAATAGGGAGCCACCAAAGGATCTTAGCAGGAAAATTGCATAGTAAGACTTCTTTGCCTTTGGAAGATTATGTTCTCAGAGAGAATGGAGAGAGGAGAGACTGGAAGTATGGAGACCAATCAGAGGGCTGTTAGAAGAGTGCAGGCAAGAGATCCCAAGCTGGGGTGCCAGCAGGTGAGGGCAGAGAAGGGGAAGGATGTGAGAGATATTATAGAGGCAGAATTGGTAGGACTTAGTAACTAACTGGACTAAAAGACAGAAAAGTCAGGTGAGTCAAAGTTTTATAGTCTAGGTAACTGGGAAGATGATGGTATCTCAGTAAGAACAGGGAAATCAAGAGGAGTTCTCTGAAATGTCTGCAGACTTTCTTCTCTACAAATCCATGTCCCTCTTCCATCAAGACTTGTGACTTCAGAAGTCATCCATAATTTATCCCATTCTTATTAGATGGTTACTTCATTTCAAGATTTTTATTTAGACTGTATTTGTACTGGGTTAGGAGATATATACATGATTAGCTAGGTAGTACATTCCTGGGCTTGGAATCAGGAAGATTCATCTTCATAAGTTCAAATCCAGCCTCAGACACTTACTAGCACTTACTGGGCAAATCACATAACCCTGTTTGCCTCAGTTCATCTGTGAAATGAGCTGGAGAAGGAAATGGCAAACTAATCCAGTTGTCCTTTGTTCTCAAAGAGGACCATGACATCAGGGAGGTGGTACCATGAGATGCAAGTGAATTGGACTTAAATGAGGGAGGGCTGTGCAAAGTCACCAGACTCACTTTCTCACTTTCTGGGTCCAATGGCCAGATAGGGATCAGGACAACTGGAGATGCCCCAGGATACAGTGGGAGACCTTGGCCTTTTCAAGCTAAAGTCTTTAATAGATCTCAGTTTGACTCAGGCAGCGCCCATTCATTGATTAAGCCTTAATAAAAAATGAGGCAGAGAATGGTCTCTTTAAAAAAAAAATTAGATTTGGAAGGGGAAGACTCTCAGGGTTTCTGGCCAAATTAAAGACCAGCCTTAACCTCAAATCATTGGTTCTAGACCGCACCCCACTTGGTCACTGTTTGGGTCCTGATTGACTCAAAATGAATGTAAAGAGGACCAATGACATCATGAGAGTAATGTCTTAACTTGCCGATGAGTTGGATTTAAATGAGGCAGAGCTGTGCAAAGTCACCAGCCTCATTCTTTCCTCCAAAATCACTGAAGTCCAGCGGCAAGACAAAAGTCAAGATAAGGCAAGACAAAAGTCTACACAGATGACTGGCAATAGCTAGGATGCAGTGGGTAACCTTGGCCTTTCTAAATTGAGGTCTTTCCTAGGTCTCACTTTGTCTGTGGTAAAGTCCACTCAATGACTGATGGTTAGATAAGAATTGAGACGAAACATGGTCCAATTTACCATCACAAAAATATCCCTCTAGGAGGGGAAAAACTCTCAGAGTTTCTGACCAAAATAGAAAGCAATTGCTATTTACACTCATTCTAAGCCATCAAAAACTAAACTATGAACCACAGAGGCTTGGGCTACGGTCTATTATTGGGCATTCAATGAAAGCCAGAAACCACTTGAGTGTTTTTGCCAAGAAAACCCCAAAATGGGGTCACAGAGGTGACTAAAAGGACTGAACAACAAGTGTATACATACTTGTATGTTGCTTTATAATGTGTTTCTAAGATTCTTTACTGTTTAACAAATGCTTGTTATAAAGTAGTATCTATTTGTGTTGTATGTATTTTGAGTCAGGGAGAGACCATGAGTTAGTTTCATTTAGGATTTGTTGAGTTTGAGATGCTAGCAAGACATTGAGTCAGAGAGGGCCAGCAGGATGGCAACTCCCTGCTAAGAATTGTAGATTCTACAGTAGTTCTGGACAGAGATTTAGCCTCAATACATTGATTTGTGAGTCTTCTATGTAGAGATAATAACTGAATTCTCCATGGGAGCAAATGAGATCACCAAAGTATATGGAGAAACAAAAGAGCACCTAGGACAGAGATTTGGGGGTCACACATTTAGTGAACAAGAAGAAGAAAAGAAGACTAAGAAAGAATGGTCCAGTAGGTAGGAGGAGAACCAAAAGAAAGTAAGGTTGCGAAAGCCAAAGGAGAAGATGATATCCAGAGGAAGGGAGGTTTTCTCAGCAGTGTCAAAAACTACCAAAAGTCAAGAAGGATGAGGACTGCAAAGAAAAGAAAAAAGACTGTCAGAGACTTTAGTTGTTATAAATCATTAGTAACCTTTGAGGAAGCACTTCCAGACCTAGGATGGAAACCAAGTCGCAAGAATTTGAGGAATAAGTGAGTGGGTGGTCACAGAGCAAGGAATGGAAGACTCTTTCCAGCTTAGCAGTGAAATGGAATAGAAATGTCGAATGATAGTATGAAAGGATGACAAGGTCAAGGAAAGGTTTTGGAACCATTAGAAATCATAGGCCTTGCACCTCACATCAAAATTTACCTTGTAAAATGTGAGCCCTAATTAAAAAAAAATACTGCATTTACTCTGTGTAGGAGATCCAGAGGAAGAGGCAAAGAGAATACGGAGGACCAAGAAGACTTGGTCCCTATTCTGAAGATCTTGTAACTTAATAATAATCATCCACAGTTATACAGCAGCTGGCATAGGGAATATCATTTGATCCTACCAACACACATGTAAGGAAGGTGCTATTATTATTCCAATTTTACAGATGAGGAACTTGAGTCTCTGAAAGGTTGTGACTTGCCCACAGTCACACCGATGATAAGTATCTAAAGCAGGATTAAAGCTCAGATCTTGCTGATGACAAGTTTAGTACTTTATCATATCATATTGTCTCTTAGTTGGAGAAGTAGTAGCAACACAAGAAAATGCCTTAGAAACATTTTTTTTCAAGTGTGAGGACACAAATACAACACAGTGCCTCTAAGTTTAGAAGAAACAGAATGAAGGAGCAGGTGAATCAAGGAAGGCTTCACAAAAAAGGTGGTTTTGATGTATCAACTCCTGAAATAAATTGAAGCCATGAATTGAGGAATAAAAGTGTCTTTAATTGAGATAACAGGGTAGCAAACCTGCCACCCTGGGGGATATCCAATGGATTTTCCAAACTCCAAGAGCCACACAAAAGCATCTTATACCTTTAGGAGGAAAGGGGGAAGAGTAAGGGAAGGAGGTAATGTGAAATAGCAAGGCCTGGTCATGCGATCCCAACCTTCCTGAGCAATCTGGGTAAGGAAAACCACTTTATTCTGACTGTTTTGCACTTGATGCCATGGTGCAAGGACATCAGAGGCCTAGATTCAGCTTGAGCCAGGTTCTCCAACAAGGCAAGACCTCAGGATGGGCCTTAAAGTCTGACTCATGACAATCTAATCAACACTATCCTGTTGGGAATGCTACTGACATTCTGACATTGCTAGGATCATTCAGGGAGTGGCAGGTAACTACATTTTGTATTAATAATTTCTGTTATTATATTAACAATTTTCTGTCAGCTGGGAGTGAAGGAGAGCATGGATTAGTAGGAAAGAAGGAGAAAGGGCATAAGGGAGTAAGGAACAAAAAACTGAAACATGAAAAGAAAATACTTGAGCACAACTAAATCTGGCCTAAGGAAAAACTTAGAAGGTGAAAAGGAGCAGCTTATGGTATTCAGTTTCTTGCCATTAAAATACAACTGAGTTTGCACGTAGGTTTATGTTTGTATTTCCACTCAAAATCAGATGGGAATTAGCCTCGATCACTTTTCCCCTCCCACTCCCACCTTTACATATACAGCATCTTATACGGGACAAGACCCTCCAACATAGCTCTGCACAGCTAACATCTGACTGAGGCATTCATTCCTCTCCAGACCACACTGCTAATTCTTCACAAAGAGCTTTCTTTATCATGTCATAGTGACCTCTTTACCCTGGAAGCCCCCTACATTATTTCTCATGTTAGGAGTACTCTCTACCCAGTGGTGTGATGAAAAATGTTTAAAAACCAGTCCTAAAAAAAAAAGCATGTAGATAATTTTGGGTTCAATATGCATTATCAACATTTTATCCTTCACTTTCTTAAATTTAGACAAACAACAAAACAATAAATCATACCCCGATCTGTAACGTTTGCCAACTTCTGGTGCAAATAGGCAGCTGGGTATTACAGTTGTTAGAATTCCAGGCCTAAGACTAAGAAAGACCTGCACTCAAATTTAGTCTCAGACATTTACTAGCTTTGCAACCTTGGGCAAATCACTTAATCCTGTTTGCCTCAGTTTTCTCATCTGTAAAAATGAGCTGGAGAAGGAAATGACAAACTATTCCCGGATCTTTGCCAAGAACCCCAAATGGGACCATGAAGAGTTGGATAGGACTGAACAAAAACAGCACCACAATTTAACAATCTGCTCCTGCTGGAGCTGGCTCCAGCACATTCCTGATGCCACCCCTGGGGACTCTGCCTGCATTGCCTGCTTGCTTCAAGGATCTCCATTTTAAGGTGGAGGCCCAAGCCAAGCCCTATTTTCATTCCTTTCTGCACTGCTGCACTGCTGCCTCATCTCCTTAGGACTTTCTCTAACACGCCACCTTCTTCCAGTTCCCCTTTCTGTGTTGTCTTCCCTCATTAGAACGTAAGCTTCTTCTTGAGCTCAGGCTATTTTGCTTTTGGCCTGTATTTTTGTTTTCTGGACTTACCACAGTGCTTGGAAAATAGTTAACATTAAAGAAATACTTATTTACTTGATTTGATTTAGATGTCTCTGTTTTGTGTGTCTTATAGTAAGTGCTCAATCAACATTCTTGAATGAATGAATGAAGTCAGGATGTCTGCTTCATTTCAAGTCAACAATCATTTCATAAGCCTCAGGTATCTGTCTATAGTAGACAGAACTCATGTTGTCTTTCTTTCTCTTTCCCAAAATGATAATCCACATTTGTAGAACACATCCACGCACAGTTTCTTTTTCATGTAATCATTACAACAACACTACGAAATTAGGATTAGAATCATATCCAGTAACCGCCAAATCAATATTTGTTGAATTGATGAGGCAGGGAAGGAATTAGGATTCCAATTTTATAGACAACGAAATTGAGGGCCAAGGTTAAGTGATTTGCCAAGGGTGTGAAGACAGGAAACACCTGAGGCTGGATTCAAACTTAAGTCTTTTGGTTCCAAATCCAGACCTCTTCTTTCTACACCAGTGGTTCTCAACCTTCCTAATGCTGTGACCCTTTAATACTCATATGTGGGCAGATCTGCATGTGAGCGGACTCACCTGGAGATGGATAGAGGAGCAGTGTCTTGGTTCCTAAGACCATCGGAAATACGTGTTTTCCGATGGTCTTAGGTGACTCCCGTGAACCCTGTGAAAGGGTTGTTCGACCCCTAAAGGGGTCATGACCCACAGGTTGAGAACCGCTGCTCTACACCCTTTTGTTTGTCACAAGCTCGCTAGGAGTATGCTTTTTCTATCTCTCTCACTGTAGACTTGGAAGTTCCCAGCAAGCAGGGACATTATCTTATCCTGCCTCTTTATATCATACCCTAGCCTCACTCCTACCACCAGTCTTCAGTAGAGAAGACCTTTGCTTTTCTAGGGAATGCAACATGGCTGGGACTTAATAAAAGCTTGAGAAATGAATGAATTCTTTTTTTTTGGAGGGGGAGGGGGCAGAGCAATTGGGGTTAAGTGAGTTACTCAAAGTCACACAGTTAGTAAGTGTTAAGTGTCTGAGGCTGGATTTGAACTCAGGTCCTCCTGACTTCAGGGTGGGTGCTCTATTCACTGCACTACCTACCCACTCCTTGCATGAATTCTTGTAGATCCTTTTAGAGAAAGCCTATGAATACCCAGATGCTCTTCCTTTCACTGATTTTGCCCCTTTCCTTTCTCCGGTTAAGGTGGTTACAGAGTCAGCTGGCTTAGGGTGGGAGAAGGGGAGGTCAGAGGAGTAGACATGTGGGTATTTCTCTTCCTTCTCTCGTCGTTCTATAGCAGACTCACATTGAAATATATGTGCCCTTTTCTTATGATAACAAACTGAACCAGAGAGACCAGACTGGAAAAGGCTAGGAGAAATTGAATTAAGGAAACCTGAAGTTTTCATCTTCCAAATTATTCTTGATATGTTAGCTAGCCCACCAGGCAGTGAGGATTTATTTTAGGTCAGCCAGGTAGTCAATGAACATTTATTAAGTACCTACTATGGGCCAGGTACTGTGCTAAGTACTAGGGATACAAAAAGAGGCAAAAGACAGTTCCCGCCCCCAAGGAGCTTGCAATCTCATGGATTATAGAATCATATATATGATATATTTATATGTGTATGCACATACACACATATATGTATGGATGCATATGTATGTGTGTATGCATAAATATATAATATATAAATGTGTGTGCATATATACACACATACACACAGAATCAATGTAATCATAGAGTCAAGAAATTATCTTACTGATTTTACAGCTGATGAAACTGAATTCTGTAGCCTCGTGATTTATCCCTCTTCATTCATTGTTTCTGAGTCTTAGAGGTAGACTTTATGAATATTTATAATTTAAGGACTAGAAAGAACCTTAGAAGTCATCTGTTTAGCCCCTTCACCTCATTTTACAGCTGAGGAAAGAGGACAAGAGAGATCAAGGGACTTGTCCAAGGATTTGAACTCAGGCCCTCTGACTCCAAATCTAGTGCTCTTTACACTGGACTATGGTTACTTCTCATTCAAAGGAGAGCTCTTGAATAAAGAGTTTTGCTGTGTAGGGAGATCTTATGAGATCTTATGGCCACTTAGTTTGAGGTTAGAAGAGGGTGATGGGGGACTGGAGGGAGGGAGCCAAGTTGTTATTTGAACCTTAGATATTTTTTCCTCTTTCTTTCAGTGGGGGAGGGAAGGTAGGAGGGAAAGAAAAGAACTGCTTGTTAATTAAGATATAAATACACAAATTAAAGAGGCATACAATAAAGGTCTCTCAGTAGTCCCCAAAGGAATGTCGTTACTGACATCCTGACTAGGGGGATGAAGGCAGGCTATGGAGAGTCAGTATAATTGAGTAATAATAATAACTGGAATTTATATAGCACTTTAGAGTCTGCAACCCATTTTTATCTCATTTAAGCTTTGCTTCACAACTACTGTCTTCTTCATTCCCTTTGGTAAAATATAGCCTGCTAGCAACAGAGTCCAGAGCCCTCCTAGGACACAAGATACAAAATCCTACTGCCTGTGGCAGCCCTTGCTGTATGATGTACCATTAGACTCCCACTGCCATGGGCAAGGTGCTCTGGAAAAAACCCTCTGGTGATAGTTAATGTGCAGCAGGGACCTTTTTTTATGTCTTCTCTTAATGGCAGCTTCTGAGGGGGGCCTGGATGGCAGGAGGAAATGTGGTTGTAGGTACATCCTTTATGTTAACTGGTGAATAGCAGAGACATAAAAAGCTGAGGAGGCAGCCAAGAACCTAGCTAATTAGTTAGTAATTAGCAGGTTAATAGCTCACATCATGGCTAATGTAGGACTGCAGCCATATGGCCTGGAAATCACTTGAAGTTCGTCTGGCTCTTTGTATGCCCTCCTTTCCTGATGTTTGATGGGGCTTTGAAGCCCTCCCTCCCTTGGAAGGTATATTTCATACTTGGTTTCCTTCCTCTGAGAAGGGGCACAGGGCTCAGAAAACTCTGATGCCCTGACTGAGCTCATTCCCACTGACATTATCAGGAAACCTTAATATGCCCTTTAAAAAAGATAGGAAAAGAAAAGAAAGGAGCAGACAGGAGAGGAAGAGGAAAGGAGAAGGAAAAAGAGAAGAGGAGGGAAGAGAGGGGAAGAGGAGAGGGGGAGACGAGAAAGAGAGCGAAGGAGAGGAGAAGGAGAGGAGGAGGGGAAAAATAAGGGGAAGAAAGGAGAAGAAGAAGGGAGGAGAGGAGAAGGAAGGAGGAGAGAGGAGAGGGGAGGAGAGGAGAGGAGAAAAAGAAGAGGGGAGGAGAAGGGAAGAGAGGAGAAAGAGAGGAGAGGGGAAGGGAGAAGGGGAGAAGGGAGATGGGGAGAGGAGAGGAAGTCTCACATCTAGCCCCACCCATCATTCTCATGATACATCCAACCAAAGACCAACCATAAAAGCATGATTCTTGCCTTTGTTAGCGGCCCTTCGCCAGTCTATATTAACAATTTTCAAGGTTTGGTCTAAGACCTCTCCAGGGATCCTCAAAACCTTTTTGTTTTTTTTGGTGGGGTATGGTCCATGAGGTCAAAGCTATTTTTATAACAGTATGCTTTAATTTCTAATATGATAGATATTGATAGATAAAACCTGCATTGTTGGGTGTGTGTGTGTGTGTGTGTGTGTGTGTGTGTGTGTGTGTGTGTGTTTTAAAGCTCTTTGGGGTGGTCCTTCATAATTTTACAGTGTAAATGGATCCTGAGACCAAAAAGTTTAGGAATCATTGCTCTATATTTACCTGTGTCCTCATTGTTTTCCTCCAGTAGAATGTAAGTTCCCTGAGGGCAGGGACTATTTCGCTTCTCTCTTTGTATCCTAGTCCCTAACACAGTGTGTGGCACTTTAATAAATATTTGTTGTTTTGCCTTGTGGAATTAAGAGGAATTGGTGGGGAGAAGAGGGGATCAGAGTCAAGATGGCGGCATAGAAGCAGGAGAACTCCGCAGCTCCCACCATAACCACCTCAAATACCTACAAAATATGACTCTAAACAAATTTTAGAGGTCCAGAACCCACGAAATTACAGAAAAACACATCTCCCGCTGGGGGTAGCCCAGCAAGTGGGACAGGAAGGGCTCATCTCAGAGCACTGGGAGCCAAGCCCAGTCCGGCCTGAAACTGTGGCTTACCCCTGGGGCAATCAGGACAAGCTGCAGCTGGAGAACTCTGGACAGTGGATCACCAGCAGCTGTGTCAGTTTCCAGAATTATCAACCCATAAGAAACAAGGACAAAGTAAAAGGTCAGTGGAACCCAGCTAAATTCGGGGAGAAAAGCAGGTCCAGCCATCTGCCCCGAGGGCAAGAAAGCAGCAGAAGCAGAGGCCCTGCAGCCACCTCCACATGACTGCTTCAGAGCTCACAGCCTGCAGATTGCAGGGGGGCCAAGCAATCATTCAGAGGCTAAGTGCTCTTGACTTAACCAGCCTGGATCGGGATCATGGTCTTGGGTAGTGGTCCTGAGGTGCATTTTCAGTGAGCCAAAGCTGGTAGGGGCTTGCAGAGACTGCATCTCCTAATAGCTCTGGCAGCAGCAAAACCCCCAGCAATTTGGGACAAAGCTCTCCCCTCTGAAAGTAGAGTTCTACTATGGCTCAAAAATCAAATTGATTGACTGGCAACATGAGCAGGCAAAGGAAGCAAACCAAGCTCAGCAATCCAACTTTAGATTCCTTTTTTGGGGACAAAAAGTATCAAAGCATGGAATAAGAGGAAGACAATGCAGTCAGAACACCTTCACCAAAAGCTTCTAAGAAAAATGTAAGCTGGTTACAGGCCATAGAGGAGCTTAAGAAAGATTTTGAAAACCAAATAAGAGAAGTGGAGGAAAAATTGGGAAGAAAAATGAGAATGATGCAAGAAAATCATGAAAAGAGAGTCAACAACCTGACTGAAGAAAATAACACCTTAAAAAATAGATTAACTCAAATGACAAAAGAGGCCCAAAAAGCCAATGAGGAGAAGAATGCC
>JAQQSV010013986.1:0-12397 GCA_028646515.1 Pseudochirops corinnae | reverse complement strand
TAATAAATTAATGACATAAGCATTCTACTGTATTAACTTACATGCTGTGCCCTTAAATGAGTTACCACCTCTCTAATATTGTCTTGAATAGAGAAATTTAGATCTGATAAAGAATTTAGTAATCTCTTATTCTGATGTCCTTATTTTATAGAAGAAGTTTCAGGCAAGAAAGAAGTGGCTTGCTCCAGGGCCTAGCTTTGGAGAGCAAACCTATTCATGAACAGGATAGAGTTAATTCTTTTGTATAAAGATTCACCTTCCTTCTTTTCATCATTAGCTAAGTGTGCAGTGGTTGTGTCAGCTCCTAATTGTCCAGGTTTCTTTTTTTCATTTTTCTCATTAAAGAGTGGTTTAAAAAATGAGTTCAATATATCAGTCTTTTTAGCAGCATTATTAATACTCAGTCCCTCATTCATTTATTATTGGGCCTCCCCCCCACCCCATATCTTCTTTGCCTGATAAATCTGCAAAAATCTTTTTTGAAAAAAATCTGTAACTTCATGTTGCTAGTAGCTTCTCACTGTTCTTGATTGTCCATATTGCCTACGTGCTTGAATTCTGTGTTTGGAGGTTTGTTCCCCCTTTCCCATTATGGGACAGAGGTTCCATGTTTTTAGTTTTCCTTTGTCACCGTTTGGTGTTGTTCATGCCAGTCTCCTTTAAAGGAATATTAATTTGCTTTTATTTATTGACTCTTCCCAGAATTATAGAATCTCAGAATTGGAAAGGTCTCAGGCATTCTAGACCAACCTTTATTTGGCATGAATTTCTTTATGACAGCTTCTGCTGGAAAACTCCTAGTGAGGGGGAAACCCATTATTTTCTGAGATAGTCAATTCTAGTTTTTGTATAGTTCCACCCTTGATTCTGCTGTCCATGCTACTGGCTCCCATTGTTGGCAGGATCTTTCTGATGACTTTGATGAATTTCTCAGTCTCACTGATTGCCTAAGCACTCTCTCTCAGGATACCTGGTTACATAACTTCAAGAAAGAATAAGTCCAAAAGAAACACACACCATTGCTTAGGGGAGGGGGCTTAAGGAACATGGTTAGTTTCCCCCTACGAGAAAACACAAAGCAGTCTTCCTCACTCAACAGCTTCCAAGAAAGAGAGGATCTAGGTAAAGGTATTGTCCCTTTGTTATATCTATGGTGTTCTGACTCCACAGCCAATTAGACCATTTTTCTTCACCATATAGTATAAATCAATTAGTTTTTCTGACTGACAAGGAATTTTGCACACATTCTCTATAATTCACGAGGAAAGATAGTCCAAGCATGGCTTTAGGATTGATCAGTGTTCTCATACTCATTGCTCTCATATACACTATCATCTGCAAATTTGACAAGTCTATTTTCTATTCCTTCATCTGAGTAACTAATAAAAAAGGTTGATTAGGACAGGGCCATAGTAGATTCCTGGGACATTCCTCCAGGGCTCTCTCTCCAAGTTGACCTCAACATATTAATGACTATTCTGGATCTTATAATTC
Organism: Pseudochirops corinnae; assembly: GCA_028646515.1. Classification (NCBI taxonomy): domain Eukaryota; kingdom Metazoa; phylum Chordata; class Mammalia; order Diprotodontia; family Pseudocheiridae; genus Pseudochirops; species Pseudochirops corinnae. Next base: position 10,903 of record JAQQSV010013986.1, on the reverse strand, counting down.
AATCTCTTTGAGATCCACCTAACTTTATTATCATACCACACAATAGACTTTGTCCACTTGATTTTTAGTATCATACTATGCAGTAGACTTTGTCAAATGCTTTGCTGAATCAATCAAGTTATCATTAAATGAGCATTTATTAAGTGCTTACTATGTGTAAGGTACTGTGCTAGCCATTAGAATTAGAAATACAAAGAATGAAATAATCCCTACTCTCAAATTTAATTATACTGTCTTGCCTTCAACGTTGTCCTTTGATTTCCAAGTGTAGTCAAAAATGGAGATGAGGTTTGTTTGACATGTAGTTTTGAAAAAAATTATGATGATTATCACTTCCCTTTCTTAAAGCTTACAGCCTATCCTTTTAATAATAATACCTTCCAGAGTTTTACCAAGAATCAAAAGTCAAGTTTACTAGCCTACAGTTTTCACCCTCTACTCTCTTCTTTAAAAAAAAAAAACCAACAATATTTGTCCTTGTTTAGTCCTATTCAGGGGTGTGCAGATAAATATTTAACAATCAGCTTTCCAGGGGGAAAATGTACATAAGAAACATTTTTAAGTTTACTCTACATTATTAACATTTTCTCCATCACTTTTTAAAGTCTAGACAATCAAAAAAGCAATAAATCAAACCCTGGTTGTACAGTTAGCTGATTTCTGAAGTGCTCACACTGAAAATTTAGCAATCAATTCTCATGAGCCTTTTGGAACTGACTCAAGCACACCTTTAGTCTTATTTCACTTCTACTATACTCTGTGATCTTTCAAGGATCATCAACAGCACATGAGCTCTGTTCACCACCACTTTTAACACCCTAGGTTATATTCCATTCAAGTCTAGTTACTTGAACTCATTGAGGGCAATTAGGAACTCTATTGCCATAGCTTTCTCTTCCTGTCTTACAGCTCCTTACTAATCATTGCTGTTCTCTTTTCCATTCCAAAGATCATTTTTTTTTCATAGAAAAGAAAACAGAATCAAAATGAGAGATTAGTAATTCTCTTTTATCGTTGTGTTCTATTTTAATCTCCTCAAAAATCTTAAGTAGCTAGCCTGTCTCTTCTCTGATCTTCCTCTTGCCTTTAACATAATTTAAAATGTCCTGTGTGTTGTCCCTCGCATTCATCCTCAGCTGCTTCTGGTCTTTAGACCTCCTGACACCATTCCTACAATACTTACACTACTCTTTCATAGCCATTCTACATTATCTGCTCAAGTTTCTGTTTTCAATACAAGTCTTTTAAACTGAGTTAATCAATGAGTTCCCCATGGAGTCACATTCATCTCTTTAGTCTCTTTTCCTTTCTCTCCTGATTAGAATAATGTATGTTTGTGTCTCCAGAATTTAATTCTTAAGAACTTCCAAATCCTCTTGAGTTGACTTGCTCTGCTGAATTTCAGATCATTGTATCTAATCTATCCCTTCTCAAGACCCTCTTTTATTTGATTTTTTTGAATTTAAAGTATGTTTTGGATTGTGTCTAATTTTACTTTTTTTTTCATAATGAATTCTAAAATGGGTGCGGTATTCTAAATTCTAAAATGTAGAGTCTCAGGTTCTCATAATTTTTACTTTAAGAACAAACTCTTCCTCCTTGATCAGAATCGGATCCAGAATAACAATTCTCTTTATCATTTTTTCTGTCTTTTGAAGAATGTGAAATTATCACTGAGGTAAATCAAGAGTTGATCAGCTCTTCTGTTTGCCAAAGAACTTCAACAGATGTCTGGGTAAATGAACTTCATCCTTATCATTACCATATCATGCCTTAGGGCCCAATTTGTCACTCACTTTCTAGACTTCCATTTCCACTTCTCTCCGGATGGTTTGCAATATACTTCAGCAACAACGTGATCACTATTTCACTTCTTTTTGTTGAGCAATACCCAAATGTTCTCTCAACTATTTTTTTTTTACTTTAGATTCCTAGATTTTTTCACATGAATATAACATTGATATGCGTTACTACTATTTTGCCTGTTTTGTATATTTAGTTATTTTTCTTAATTAAAATAAGATATTTTAGTGATTTTTTTTACATGAACTGTATTTCCCCCTCTATACTTCTTTCCTCTCAAGAAAGCATGCTATTCCTCATTTCTCAAATCTATAGGGAATTGAGCCAAATTTGTAGAAATAAGAGCTACTGCCCATTTGATAAATGATAAAAGGATATGACTAGACAGTTTTCAGAAGAAGAAATCAAAGCTATCAGTAGTCACGTGAAAAAATTATCTAAATCACTATTGATTAGAAAAATGCAAATTAAAACACCTCTGAGGTACCACCGCAAACCTATCAGACTGGCTAACATAAGGATGCTGTGAGTGAAGTTAGCCTTTCTAAATTAAGGTCTTTCTCAGGACTCAGTTTGTCTGAGGCCACACCTATTCAAAGAAAAAGGGGTAAGTGAGAGTTGAAACAAAACCTGCTGGAGGGGATGTAGAAAAATAGATACACTAATGCATTATTGATGGAGTTGCAAACTAGTCCAACCATTCTGGAGAACAATTTGGAACTATGTCTAAAGGCTATAAAGCTGTATATCCCCTTTGATCCAGCAATACCACTAATAAGTCTGTATCCCAAAGAGATCAAAGAAAAAGAAAAAGACCTATAAGTACAAAAATATTCATAGTGTCTCTTTTTGTGGTGGCAAAGAATTGGAAACTGAGGAGATGCTCATCAGTTTTGGAATGGCTGAACAGTGTATAATTATGATGGAATACTATTATACTATAAGAAAAGAGGAGGAGATTGTTTCAGAAAAACATGGGAAGATTGTATGAATTGATACAAAGTGAAGTGAGCAAAACCAGGAGAACACTGCAATTCAGCAATAGTAATCTTGTGATAATGACTAACTGGGAAAGACTCGGATAAATACAGTAATCCCAGATAACACCAGAGGATCTGTGATGAAAATTACTATCCACCTCCAGAAAGAGAGAACTGACGAACTCTGAGTGTAGAATTGAAGTGTCCTTTTTCACTTTATTTTTTGTTTTTTTTTCAATATTGCTAATATAGAAATATTTTTTGTATAACTTCACATGTGTAATAGATATCATATTGCTTGCCTTTTCAGTGAGTAGGAGAGGAGAAGGAAGGAGGGAGAGAATTTGGAACTCAAAACTTAAGAAATGTTAAAAAGAAAGGAAAAAAGAAAGCATGCCATGGTAACAAAGTTTTGTTTTGGGGAGAGGAAGAAGAAGAAAAAATAGCAAAACCAATCAGGACATAGGAAAAAGAAATTACATTATATGCAGCTTCCTAGATCTGTGGGAACCCCTCACACACTCCTGCAAAGAAGGGATCTATACCTATGCCCCTCAGGTCTTTAGTCTCACAGACAGAACTTTATAATCTTTAGCGAGACATTTAGGTTCCTTCAGGTGATAAAATGTTTTCCCTGAATGAATCATCAAGAGTAATCACCAAGTTTGAGAAGTCACAATCTCTAGTGTGTCTCAGGAATATAGCAGCTTTCCATACTGTTCGCATCAGGTCAACAAATTGCTGCCATTATATTCAATACAAGGAAATCATCAGAAAGTAGCTGAAAGAAGGGAAAATAAAAATAGAAAAAAATCTCAAACCTTAGTCAAACAAACAAACAAAAAAAAGGCATCAATAGGTCATCAATAAATCCCATATGAGTACATATTTTTCCATTTATGTAAAATTTTATGGGAATAATACAAACATACTAGCAGATATCTATACCCCGTGATAAGGATATTGGTAGAGAGCAGGAAGACTTTTGTAGGTAATATTCTACTATAGACTGTATCTTTACGTGATGTCACAGTTTATTGAAAGATGTAGAGAATACAAGTTTGTGTTGTGGTAATTTTAGATTGATTAAATACAAATTCCATTTGAGAGAGCATTCTACTTTAAAGACTCTCATCCATCAATGTTGCTTTCATGTGTAGATCAAAATTATTTAAGATTCCGTGAAAGATATAATAACAGAGATAACCTTGTCCATCAGCCCTCTGACCATCAAAATTGAATGAAACTTTAAACAGTGAATTTGTCACTTAGATGATAAGATCCAATGCACAATATAAATTATAGACGTTGAGATCTTTCTTAAATATTCCTATTTCTTGATGACATTTTTTTGGATACATAAAGCCTTAGAAATTGGCAAAGCCTCCTGGATGAGGTCCATCACTGATCAAAAACATTTGTCCTCACCACCCACACAAGAAAATTCTTGTGGATGATGAATATGCCTTGTACAGACTATGATATGAAATTAGATGAATGACCCATAAAGCTCATCCATCAGTCTTTATGTCTTGTACAGACACAACAAATGGGCAGTGAGTTGGGCCCAACTTTAAGCAGGTGAACAGGTTGGATTGCCTTTGAGACAAAACTCCTTTAATGATCCTAAATTTCTTCTGAAACAAAGGCCCATCTTCCTAATACCAATACTCTGCCAGTGTTGTATGGCTCCAATTCATAGGATATACTAGCTTCTGAGGAATTAAACATGAGTGTCTTAGAGGGCAAAGAAAAGGCATCTAGTAGTTTGAAGTGGTTACGATAAATAACAGGTAAGGAACAAGAAAATGGAAGCAGTATTGGTGCAGTGGAAGGCGAATTGGCTCTGACGTCAGGGGACCTGCGTTCAGTTCCGACCTCTGACTCTTACTATTTTCAGAACCCTGAATAACTCATTTAGCCTCTTGTATTTCACATTAATCTTCTATAAAAGGAGGGGATCAGTGGTCTCTGAAGCCCTTTACAACTCTACAGCTATGATGAAACCCAGGGAAATAAAATGACTTATCCATAGATACATAGGTCCTAATTGGTACGAGCTAGGAATTCAACCCAGATCTCTGACTCCTGATTGAGCTAAGCATTCCTTCTATTTCATCACATTTTCTCTCAGAAAAATTGTTTTTGTTGTCATTGTTTTTCTACAGACACAGCCTTAGATTTGCCACATTGCAGTTTCAACCAGTTCTTCTCTCTCATGTGTAGAAATGCAACTTTTCTGAATTTCTGCTAAACTCATTTGTCTTAATTTTTATGACTCTCTTTAATGTGTTATATCCCCCCTCTTTTCTTTATTTAATTTTTCAGACAAATTCAAAAGAATCTTGAAGAGGAATCATCACAAAAATCTAATCTTAACATTTGTCTTTCTGTCCTTTAATTACCATTAGTTAAATAGGAAGACGAAACTCAAAAAGCATGTCATACATTGGACCTCAGCTATCATCTACAGTATGTGTTTCCTCTTGTAAATAATGCTATCTGGCATTTACATTGTGCTTTAAGATTCACAAAGGGTTTCGCATACAATTTCATCTTTGGAACAACATGGTGGGGTAAGAACACTAGACTTGTGGTCAGCAGGGAATTGGATTTGAATCCTACATTAAGATACAACTTGCATGACCATGGGAAAATTACTAAGGCTCAGAATTTTTTTTTTTTTACACATTTTTTTTTTTTACAAATAAGAAATTTTCTTATCTGCAAAATGAGGAAAATGATACTTTTTTGTTTTTACTTCATTAGATTTCTCTGAGTATCAATTGAGTTAAGTTGTGTAAAGCACTTTGCTACTTTTATTGCCAGGGCTTTGATGGAACCAGCTAGTTATGTGGGGAGCCATTGTACTCTGCAAATAATACAAATCAGCATGAGTTTTATTGTTAATTGTGTAGACTTAAGAAAGTGATTGAAAAAATGTTAATAATACAAATCAAAATTTAAAATTGGTTGTGCATTTTCACAGAGCTGGTTGTTAAACATTTACCAGCATACCCCTGCTTATCATCTATATAAGTACCAATTATTATGGCTGAATTATTACCAACAGGAATAGCACTGTTTATTTGTTATTCTAATAGTGTGTTTTTATTTCATATCTATACTTTCTTGACCCATCCTCTTTGCAGCAATGGCTTAATTTGTAAGCTAGCTGACTTCATGTACTGACTGTCGGGGTATGAGTGGTACACTGTTCTTGATATTCTTATTTTTATCATGTTTAATAGAAAATGGACTTATGGAGAGATTCCAAGGTCTCTTCTCTTTTCATCATATTCTAATTCATAGCAAAGTACAGTAGTAAGGTACTCAGGATTGTTTTATTTAATTACTTGGAAATAGTACAAAATCTCCCTAAAAGTGATGTCTCAGACAAGAGTCAATCTTCCTAATTCTAAAAAGACTGACCTTACATCTGGACACAGACCAGTCTTTCTGGTAATGTAGAGGCACAATGTCCTGGACTAGGATTCTGCAATTTGACTTATTCTGTGTCTTTTATAGTTGAAAAACAACCAAGCCTTAATGAAATCTTAAGGGTCAATTATATTTAAAATAATACTTAGCATTTAGTTGGAAAAAAAGTATGTTGCAAAAGAAATATTTATAGAAAATAAAGAAGTAGTTATTGAAAGCTCAATTACGTTATCTTTAGACAAAATTTAAAACTCCTAGTAAAGAGCTAACAGTAGGAAGTTTCAAAAATAAAGAATGTTCAGTTCAAACCCAGAGGGTGGACCACAGAAAGCTGTCTCAGTTCAGGAAAATAAAATATAATATCTGCTATGAGTTCACAATTATATGTCTAACAGTAAAGTGACTTTCAATCTCTTACCAATCCTTGTTCCTCAAAACCATATAGCTTCTGCGGGGCTGTCTATTTGGGGCTGCCATATAAAATGTTTTGACTAGATTACCCAATCTTTTAACTATACCAGAACTCTTTCTACTTTCTTAAGCATGAAATTTAGAAGAATATACATATATATATGTATGTATACATGTATGCATATACATATATGTGTATACATAGATGTGTGTGTGTGTATATATATATATATATATATTCTTCTAGAACATATACACGTGTATTCATTGGTTTTATTAGTTTAACTAAATAAAAATTTATTGAATGTCCATTGTATATCTAACCAGATGTTTGGTGCTCTGAGAGATTCTAAAATTGGTACTAGAGGCCAAATACACAGTGAAACTATTGTGTTGTTACTTTCATTTGTATCTCACCTCAGCTTTCTTACTCTTTGGTTTTAAAGGAAAACAATCTGAAAAAACTACTCTTGGTATCTCAGAAACTGATGCAATGCCCCTGCCCCCAGTCATCCAGTTGAAACCTTACCCAGAGTGTTAGGAGGGAGAACCCAGATTGGATGACCTCAATCTTCTTTGTGAATTGTGTGAAGCATGGGAGTTCAGGTGAGGTGATGTAGGGGAGGGAAACCAGAGGAAAAAAGGGTTGTAATAATCAGAAAAAGAACTTTAGAAGGTCCTGGGTGTGCCTCTTAATTTCACAGATGAAAGTGGGGACATGAAGGGTGAAGCAACTTGCCTAATTCAGTCAGAGAAGAGACAGGACCAGGACCCAGAAATCCCACAGCATTGCTGATTCTAATGTATCATACTATACCCTATTGTCAACAAGGTCACTTAATTTAACCCCAAATTGCAAACATAGAGTTTTTAAGCTAACAATTCATATGCTAATTAAAAGTGATCTTTGTTTATTCACTAAAATAAGATTTTTATATCTCTACTTGGTAAAATTTTTGTCATTAGTTTGCATTATTGGTCATATTTAAATATTATGAAACTAGATTTAGGATATGAAGAATTTGCCTGTTTATTATCACTTATCTGCACCTAATCTGGAATATCTATAACTTAGTTTAGGTCTGGGTAAATAAGAAATTCAAACAGAATCTTGTACAGAATAAGCTCAATAACACTTTGTTGATAAAGTTGATGAAAGACCACAATTCAGTCTGATCACCTTTTAAATATAACAAAAGGTAATGGGGTACAAGTATGGAGCATTGGCTCAGAAGCCAGAAGGCATGGATTCTGATATTATCATGGCACTTCCTGTGAAATCACAGAAGAGTCCCTTCAACCTCCTGAGGCTCATTTATCAGTGAAGTGAAGTGGTTGGGCTAGACCTTTGAGATCTTTTCTGGATCTAGGTCAGTAGAAACATGAAATGTCATCTTCACTAGCTCCATAGTTGATTAACAATTTCATCAAAATGTATTTTTATTGATAGCAACACTATGCCCTAGCCATGATGCCTTAGAGTCAGGTTTAGTTCCTGCCTCTTTCTCACATTCTTTTATGCCAATTCTGCTTCAGTAATTTTCTCATATTTGTTCCTTCCTTTCTACTTCTGTTACAACCACCAGAATTTAGGTATTCATCATCTCTTGCTTGTAGTGTTAATGGCTTCCTAACTGGACTTTTTAGTTTTTCACTCGATTATTCTAATACACTTTCTGCCTGAGAAATCTCTCTAAATTTTAAAGCCTTACATAAATGTGAATTTTATAGTAGCTGTTATTCCTAAGAAACAAGTCTAATCAAAATGCTAAAGTAACTTCCCGTTGCCTACCTTATAAACAACTTATCTTGTCATTCAAAATCTTCCCTTTGCTCCAGCATACCTTTCCATTCTTAAAGCTAACTTCTTCACATACTCTTGTTATAACCAAATTGAACTACTCAGCATTCTCCATTTACATCCTATATTTTTGTGTATCTGTCTTTGCTTATTCTATTACATGTGCCTGAAATGGATTTGCCTTTCTTCTGCCATCTCTTTTGATCTTTCTTTCTCTACTTTTTCCCCTATGCCATCTCACCCTTTCTTCCACACCCAACTCAGATGTGGCATTACACCTCCTCCAAGAAGTTTTCCCTGAACTCTCCTAGCTAAAAATGATTTTTCCCTCCCCACATTTCTCATAGCAATATATGTAGACTTCTCCTTCACTCTTATCACATTCTGCCTTGTGTCACTGTTAATGTATATGCCTGTTTTATCTAACCTATTGAATGAACAGCCAAGTTTTTGGTTTCCATTTTTCCAAGATCTAGAAAAATGCTTTGCATGTATTAGGCATTTAGGAAATTTAATCAGTTGAAGAAATCTATTCCTTCAAGGGTAGGGTAGCTGGATGGTACAGTGGATAGAATGTCAGGTTTGGTTTCAGGAAGACTCATCTTCCTGACTTTAAATTTGGCCTCAGAGTAACTGTGTGACCCTGGACAAGTCACTTGATTGTCTTCATCTCAGTTTTCTCATCTGTAAAATGAGCTAGAGAAGGAAATGGCAAACAACTCTAGTATCTTTGCCAATAAAACTCCAAATGAAGTCACAAAGTGTCAGACACAGCTAGAATGACTAAACAACAACAAAAACAAAACAAACTCTTTTCAAATTTAATGTCCCATCAAGATAACACACGTATAAAAACATCTTAGAATCTTTGAAGTTTGTTGTATATTTTTTAAAAAAGCATTGATTGATCAAAAAATGTTAAAAGTATGAAAAAGATATGCAGAGTAAATAGAGAAGGCAGTGAAATCAATATATTGAACCACATTTACCCATTCCCACTCTTAAAAAGAAAAGGAGATTTGAATAAAAGAAAAGAAAAGCAATAGACTAAATAAAAATTAAAGTGGGAGAAAGAGAATTTCAGGGGATATAACATATATCAGGTAGAAGATAGAGACTGGAGAAAATAGGACAACTAATAAATGAAGGAAAGCATGAAATTAATGATGACTCTAAGAAGGCTGATATATTGAGCTCATTTTTTAAATGTCTTTAAAAAGAATAATGAAGAAGAGGAATTTAAACAAGGAAGAACTAATGAAGACACTGTGAAAACAGCTAATGAAAAAATACTGAGAAGGAAAATGTATTAAAAATGTGTGAGAGAGAAAAAATAGTTTTGTTAATTGAAAAAATACATTTAATTTTTTAAAAATTTAAAAAGAAATGGAGACCATTAGTAAAAAAAAAAAAAAAAAAGGAGGGGAGATTATAATAGCTTTTTTTTTTTTTTTTGGAGGAGGAAGGCAGGGCAATTGGGGTTAAGTGATTTGCCCAAGGTCACATGGCTAGTTTTTTGTGTTAAGTATCTGAGGCTGGATTTGAACCCAGATCCTCCTGACTCAAAGGCTAATGCTCTATTCACTGTACCACCTAGCTCCCCCTGGGGGGATTATAATAGCATCTACCTCATTTGCAGTAAGGATCAAATGAGATAATATGTGGAAAGGGGTTTTGTAAACCATAGCACATAATGTTTGAAAAATATCACTATAAGAAATAACCTTTAGAGATTATTTTAACTGAATCAAAAAGAGTACTCTTCTATGAAGAGTAAAGTTTCATCCATTTCATAACTTGGAGTAGCAATCCTCTTGCTTGCTTTGGAGCACAAAAAGGAATTGCATGATAAAGATCAGTTAGAAATCAAGATTTGCAGATCATGTGAGAACAGATTCATTAGATAAAAGTAGCATGCCCAGGGGTCAAGTCTGAGACCACAAAGTAAAGGATGGAAGGAAAAAATACTGTGTTTGGACTCAAGACCTGGATTCAAATTCTAATTCTGCCAATTATTAGTTGTGTGATTTTCAATGTCACTTTTTTCTGGGCTTTAATTTTCTCATCTGTAAAGTGAAAATCCTAGACTAAAGGAATTCTGATATCTAGCCCTAAATTTATGATCCTATGATTTTTTTATTTTTGTTTCAAAAATTTCAGAGTAGCATATTTGGACCGAGGAGCATTATATTAGATGAAATGTAAAAAAAAACTGTAGTGACTTTCTTGTCCATTAAAAAAAAAAAATGTGTTGTGCTTGAATGTTGTTATGGATAATTAGTGTGGTTCAAAGTTTCTTTCAGTCAATTGGACTCTTTAACGCCATGCACAAGCAGATTCCCAAAAGAATGCTACTGTGAACAGCTTTTAAGGTTTGGATTACACAGTGTATCAGCAAGCACCCTACCTAGCATACACAGGATGGCTGCTAGCACAGGTTCTTAGATCTGCTTTTCTAAAAGGAAAG